>WBNH01009867.1:0-247122 GCA_013401255.1 Urocolius indicus
GTGGGCCAAACCACGACACTTTCCTATTCCGCTGGAGGTACATGTTCTGCATAAAGTGTTATGTACTACAGACACGAGCAAAGGTCCAACTCTTTTTCTTCTCTTAACCAAAACACATATTCCTTTCTTGTAATTATGGAGGCAAAGTCAACTGGTAAAGGCATACCACAATGAACTGTGCTACAGAACTGCGCTATATAGTTTTGGAGAAAACCTATGCATCATTTATGCAGCTTTAGTTTTAAGGTGAAGCTCCTCTCTGAGTATTTCATTTATTTTTTTTTCCTCAAGAATGTGTCTGAAAATATCTTCAGCATAGTATAATCTATCTTGTTATAAAGGTAAAGAGAGCTCATCAGAAGTATATTTTATGAGCTCCAAGTATGAATTCTTCCTCAGAGGGGGGACAATATGACAGCTGGCAGACAGGCAGCAGACTCCAACAGAGGTGAACAAAGCTACTCACCTGTTCTTTAAATTGAGTAGTAGAACTTTTAATGAGCAGAGCTTCCAATCCCCACGACAATATATTTGATGGCAGTTCTGCCATCACTTGTCCTTGTTGGAATGGTACATCACTGTGATCAGTCCTACTTTGGATGAACAGGCAGTCTTCTTCTAATCACACTCTTGCAGAATACCATGTTTAATTCCTGGATTTCATGGTTCCAAATGATGCATTTGGGTGCTGCTCCGCAGAAAGACAACTGCTGTGTGTGTGAAGTATTTGAGTGATTGGAAGGGCGGAGCATACTTGTCCAGGGTGCAAGAGATTGGGAAAGGTGTGAATGCAGTGTGAGCTGAGGGAGCTGCTGCTCAGAAATGATGAAACAAATCAATCAGAGCAAGACATTTAGAGGACAGAGAGGAGAGTCTGGGAATGACCGATGCAAAAAGACCATGTTGGGAAGGAGAGTCCATCTACTGTGGAAAAAGAAATATGTCCTCTCTTAACAGAACTACAGTAACACTAAAGATAATGGAATGAGAAAGCAAAGGAGGAGTTTCCTTTAATGAATCTCAATTCTTAGCTGAGCATCCAAATAGAAGTTTTCCCCTTGGCAGTTGCTCGCCATCTCCCTTCATATTCCTTTCAAAGAGGCGATGAAGCTCTAGGCTCCTCTGCTTTATCTTGTTCAATGATTTTATTAGTGTTATGTTCCCTACTTTCTTCTCATCATTTCATTTCAGTCTCTTGTGGCTGATTGTTTTCTAGGCCCGTGTCAGTTTTTCAGTGGGGAGATGCACTGTTTATTTCAGGTGGACCATCTCTAGTATATGAATGTGGCCTTGGTGGCTTTGATATCGGCTGGAAGTAAACCAGCATGAGAATCTCAATGACACAAGGCCAGGCTATGATTCATCTAATTTTTAAGATTTCTGTTTTCATTCCCTTTGCTAGCTCTCCCCCAACTTTCTTTTTTTTTTCATCTTTCCTAGTAAAGAAAGACCTTCTGTAGAAATGTCACAAGGAGGAGGGAGAGGGAGAACCTCAGCATGAAAAGATCAAGTAATCCAACAAATATTTATCTTGCTAGCATATAAAACATGCAGCATTGCAGCTAGAAGCCCCTTGTCCAGGGAGGTCAAGCTGAAGAAAGACAGAGCAAGTTAGGGCAGAGTGTCTTATTGCATTCCTTGCATTAGAGGCCATGGCATCTGCATACACCTCTCTTCTCATTTCAATGAGAACCATTTCTGTCAGCTCAAGAAGTTAAATGGCATTTGCTGTGCTGCTGGCAAGGAAGTCATTTTGAGGAAAAAATTGCAATCATTTTTTGCATGCAGATATTAATTTCTGTGATGTGCTAAACCTGTTCACTTGGTTGATGGTTAGTTCAGACATTTTCCGATTGCTTCCCATAATGCAGGGATTGCATTTTTTTATTTGTTCAATCAGTAACACAAAACTTAATTTCATACCCATTTCACTGAGCAGCTAAACTTCAGCCAGAGCACTCCATGGGTGTGTTATGTTCAAGATCTGAAGGGCCTCCTATTTTCACGTGTTCCATTACACACAAGCATACTGCTGACAAGCTTGTTGGCCAAAAGTAACTTCCAACCCTTAAGATTCTATGATTCTGTGAAGAATGCTGTGTATCACCTCAGTTATGTCTCAGAACAAGGAGCAGAATCAGAAGCTGAAAAAACCCCTCAAGCACTAGGTATGGAAACATAGCTAAGCTTGAAAATAGGCTGCCAAGAGTACTGACTGCGCTGCAGCCTGCCTTCTGAGTGGCTTTTGGGGAAGAATTGGTCAGGAAATGCTGCAGATGAGTTTATAGTATCTTGTGCACAAAAGGTTATTTCCCTTTGGAGGAGAGATGCTGAGTCCCTTTATCTGATTCTTAGGGTTTCAGGAAAATGTCTACACCTCTGGCTGGATCCTGCCCTGACATTAAGCCAAATGACAGGGATGTTCAGCAGAAAAGGATGGGACACGTTACAAGAAGTCACTGGATTTGACAGGTAACTGCATGAGGAGATGACAGAAGTTAGAGAAAGTGCCATGATTTCATGGTGTGCTGGATTTCACAGATGGCTCAGAGGGAGTTGTGTGTGAAACAGCCAGGCTTTGCAGATAATTGAACTGGGCAGTGCTGGGAACCTTTCTGGCCTTAGTCTTGCAAGGCCACTAGCATCTAGGTAACCGTATCAGTAATGCTTTATTTGGGTATAGATGCAGGAAAACTGGCAACCCTCTGAAAAAAATGGCTGCTGTTTATTTGGGAAGAGGCTGTGATAGGTAAAGGGAGGTACGTGAATGGCAGAAAGGAGGATCAC
Organism: Urocolius indicus; assembly: GCA_013401255.1. Classification (NCBI taxonomy): domain Eukaryota; kingdom Metazoa; phylum Chordata; class Aves; order Coliiformes; family Coliidae; genus Urocolius; species Urocolius indicus. The sequence goes on from WBNH01009867.1 coordinate 2,788, forward strand.
AATTGAGACAGAGGACAATAAGGTGCACAAATCCTGTGAGCAGTGCTGCCTGAGGAGTACCTGATGGTCAGCCCTGCTCAAATAAACAAAACCTCTTCTTCTGGTCATATCACAGGGGTCCATGCTGTAGCCAAGAGGTCTAGGGTAGAGGATTGGGTGCTTGCTCTCCTGGACCCACAAGAGGATACTGGGGTGAGCAGATGAGGTGTGCTCATGCCACTGTGTCTATGCCCATTCCAGGCTCAAGGGCACCGTCAGCTGCCACCACTTCTAACACTGATAGGCATGGTCCTGGGGCACATTATCTGGGACAGGAGCAGATAAAACCACTGTCCACAAACTGCAGACTGGCATTTTGTCCTGAGAATATAAAAGAATAAAAAGATAGTCATCTTCTTTCAAGCAAAAACATAGCTGGAATTGTTCTGTAAAACTGATGAGTATGGCAGAGAAGGAAAAATTACCCATAAAAGGTTTGTTGGGAAAAAAATCCTGTTTTCCAGGAGGTTACTTAGGGACAGAAGTAACCCTAACTTAGGGGGTTAATTTAACAGTGTTCTTATGCTGATCAAGTGGGAATGCTTGGAGGACTAATCATAAATAATCATAATCATATCCTGCCTAGATGGATATGGGTTTAAACATAGATGCAATTGCCTGCAAATTGTTCTATAAAGATACTGAAGGCAAAGAGGGGGTATGTGAAATTAACAGCAGAATGGGCTAATTAAGATTTTCAGATAGGTGCTTAAAACTGGGTTATAATGTAGAATGTTGCTTACTTGACTGTGCCTTCTAAAAATGTACTTGTTTTGAGTGCTTTTTTGGTTTTGATGTGTTTTTCTTAACTTACCCTCTTCCCCCTCCACCCCCTAGCACTTCTGTTTTGACCTCTGAGGGGAACACAGGTGTACAGGGGAGAGTCTGATCTAATAAATTGCATCTGGTGAATGCTCAGTCCAACCTGCAGTTTCTTCGTCCTGCTCCCTCTGACACACTTTGCCTCTGGGAATGCTCTGGCACTAAATAACATTGAAATGAAAAAATTTCTTGAGGCAGCACTTTTTTGTTGTTTTAAGGGTTAGTGAGAGAGTTTCAATCCAAACACGCTGAACATTGCATGCTGAACATTCTGGAAGGGTCTTGTGGTTGGTTAAAAACTCCTTAACATTTTCTCCTCAAAAATTTGCTGTCTGTCATGCAGTTTTCCATTTCATCTAAAAGGCCTCTTAGCTAACTCAGGAATTCATTTAGCAAAAGCAACAGGGAGGCTGGAAGAAAGTGGGCATGACAGAACTGTAAAGAAAACATTGTCTGTGGCAAAGGGAAGGAAATGCTGTGTTTTTTGCATCAGCACTTCCACATGGAAGGATGAAAGGTACAGAGCTAACCAGAATTCATCAGCTGCTTGTTTTCCATAAATAATTTAAACTGTTCTCATCTTCTCAGAAAACAAACATTTTCTTAAGACCTAGAAGAGTTCTGCACTCGTCCCAAAATTGTTGACTCTTCTCAAACTTTCTGGCAGATTGGCAGGGGTTTCAATTCCTAGCTAACTGCAGGTACAATGTTGTCCTACATATTTGAAAACTACTTGTCTGGGGGACTACTCAGGAAAGCAAATGTTCACATCTATTGTGAAGGATCAAGTCTAAGCTCCAAAGGGCAGCCATCAGCATCAGAGGGAATGTATCTCCCCAGCTGCTTTACTACCACTGCTTTTAGCATAGACACATTTTGCAATATTCCTAAAACACAAGCACATGAGTTCACACATTTCACTCTCAGAGCAGATGTTTGTTGATTTGGTTTTGGTGGTTTTTTTTGTTTTGTTTTTTGGTTTTTTTTTTTGTCAGCTGTGCCCCTAAAGACTATTGATGGTTCAGGTTGAATGCATGGTTTTATGCTGCTTTTATGTGTGGTTATTTGGATTGCTTCTTGTTTGTGTGATGGTAGTTGCCTGCCAGCTGGTGGCTAGATTCTGCTGGACAATTAACAGTTTTCCCCATCTGGTGAATAGATGTATTTGACATACGTATTGCAGGAGATACTGTCTGAAGTTCAAATAGAGATGTTTTGGTAAATGGCTGTTCACTGTCCACAGCAGGGTTTTCTCCTGTATGTTTTCAGTGAACTGTGGCTTTTGAGAGTGGTGGAAGCACTGTTTAAGCAGTTTATTGGTGCTTGCAGTTCTCCTAGAAATGAAAGAAAACTACAGAAATAGTGTTCCTAATTTGTTGACTAATAAATACCAAGGATTTTTTCTTTTCCTTTTTCAGAAATTTTGTTCATAATGAAATGTCAAGCTCTTTTGGTGACCTGTTCTGATTCCACCTCCTGCACAGTTCCAAATTAACAGACACCAATTGTAAAACCAATCATTGCACTACTGAACTGTTTCAGAGTTCACTTCACTACATCTCATCCTGCCAAATTCCAGCTGACTGTAGAAGTCATGCTGAGCACCCATTTAAATTGAAAAGCTCATAGGCTTGGTTGGATCATTTCAAAGTTTGCGGAGATTTAGCTCTAATCCTCTTAAAATATTAGGCCATGTGACCTTGCATACCATAATGCCAGTGGGATAAAGATCCTTTGATTTTTATTTACATTTCTTCACATGGGAGGAGGCAGGTTAATTCATTACGTCTCAGTGCCATCTTTGGCTCCCCATCCTCTCTCTTAGGTCACTCATATGGATGCAAGAATGTGTCGACAAGTAGGGTTTCCATTTTTGTCCAGCTCTGTGATCCAATTTGTTCTCCAAAGGCATGCTTACAAGATATCAGCTTTGCAGGCAAATAATTTTTTTTCTTTTTTTTTTTTTTTTTTTTTTTGCATAAAAGATGTCCTTTCATCTATCTTTATGGAATGGAGTTTTTCAATATAAATGTTTTATGCAGGCAATTTCAACAATTCCAGTACTTGCTTTTAGTTTATAACTTTTCAATTAAACAATGGCTTTTAAAAGCTGGCAGTAGTTCCAACACTGTGCTGTTATGAATTTCGCCTTCACGTTTTGGGTTGTTTTATGTTTACACTGCAGCAGGAAGAGAGTATAAGGAGTTTAGAGAAGAAAAATGTCATAACCATGGAGGATAATGGGTTTGAAAAAAACAGTACACAGAGTCTTACAGCCTCTACCTTCAATACTTTGCATAGTTATTTACTCAGATGTAAAAGTAGTAAAATTTTTTATTTAATAGTAGGCTTAGCTAGGGAGGCTTTTCTGTCTGGGAGAGAAGGGAAGGGGAAAGAATAGTTTTCAGAGATAAATTGAGAGAGTTTTGGTGCTATCCAAGCATTCAGTATTTTAACAAATAAAAAAAAAAAGATTGGAAGAGGCTAGGTACTTTGTGTGCAAATACAATTTTAACTGAGACATCTTTTTTTAATCCAGTACTGCATTCAAATATTGGCTAGCATTGTTTCCCTGTGGTCTTCCATAAATCCAAATTAAGTAAGAGTAAAACAGAGATTATTTTAGGCACAGTGCTAAAGATACACTATTTACCCATAAAGTTCATGAATTTAAAGTCAAAATATTAACCTGACCTGCCATCTGCCAGTAACCAATGTTATGAATGTCAGATTTTGTCCATTGTCTCTTCCTACATATCCTACCTTCTGAAAGAAGTGACTCTTGTCACTTGTCTTCATACTTCCCAATGCTTTGTCAGGCAATAGCATAGTTTGTAAATTATTTAAACTCATTCAAGCCTATTAATCAAAGTAAATTTACCAAGTGATATAATACAGGGCAACTTTCGTCTCAACTTTATCTGTCCAGCTGCATGTCCAAACAAAAATGCGTTTTCCTACAAGAAGCTGTACCTCCAAGGCCTTTCTCACCAGTGACAATCTGTGAGGATTTCTATGGGATTTCATAGCAATTCAAATTGAAAAACTGTACCCTAAGAGTGATAACTTTAAAAGACATCTTCCAATTTAAACATCACCTTGGTCTAAGAATTCTGCAGCTCTTTTTATTGCAAGCAGTACTTACACGGTCAGATTGACAAAGGTGAAGCCCCCCAGTTTTTTAATTCTACTATTTACATATTCAGACATATTTTCTTTTTCCAGGTGAATCTATACTACATAAAATCTTTAGAAGAAATACTTTTATTTTTTTGATCAGGGGCAGGAGAATGAGTCTAAGGCAAATTGCTATAGCAATTTAGAGGCTAGGCTCAACTGCCAACTGAGAAGGAAAAGCTCACACTTAAAACATGTGAAAGAGTCTACAGTCTTTGCTTCCCTTTTCCTTATATACAGCTGCAGTTAAATGGATTACCTTCTCACCACATCTACTTCCAGAAGCAGGAGTGAGGGCTGTAACAAGGGAAGCTAACTTCAAGACAGATGATGAGTCAGAAACTTCAGCTGTGATTTGTGCAGCCTGTCATATTAATGTAAACTGATAGCAGGTTATAATGAGCATCTGCTATGGCCTCTTGTTAAGGATGGGGTATTGGATTTGCTGGACCTTTTATATGACTCAAATATAGCTGCTCTGGTGCCCTTTGTAAGAGCGCAAACTATTAGTGCAGCCTCTGAGGAGCAGAAAAACCTTTCAACAGATCTTTGGACTTCTCTGTGTAAATCAACTGAACCCCAAGTTCGAGGCCAGAAAAGTTAAGAAGAGAGAAGGGGATGTGTACTAAGAGACCTGAAGCTATAGATGGACTGCACCCCTTGAGTAGACTTAGATTTTTTAAGTTAAGTTGAGGTTTGGTTTCTATTTGGACTCTGAAAGGTTAAAATGCACCAGATGCAGTGAAGTGAGAACCAAACAATATTGTGAGGGATGTATCTCTTCAAAAGGGAGGCACTCTGGTGCCATTTGTATGTCAGAATGATCCCTTACAAAGTTTCTCTCTCAATAGTCAGTTTTAATTTGTTGTCTTACATCTTTTGTAGACCAAGAAAGGTGATATGTGTGAGAAACTTTTTTTTCTTTCTTTCTATCTAAAGAAAACAGAGGCTGCAAATTTGCAAGGAGATTTGGGAGCAGATGTGAAAATTGAGGCTACTTTTAATTCATTTAAAATAGATAGCAAGTCAACAGTATTTCTCTAAATGCATGGTTGTATGCTCAAAAGGTATATGGCACTTATCAAAGTGTTAGATCTCTAGATCACTGCTCTGAAATGGTATATAATCTGTGCTGAAAATTAAATGTCATCCCAGTTTAGTATTTGATACAGTGAAATATGACTTTTGAGACTTGGGTAGAGAATTAAGGACTAAGTGAATACTTTGAGATCTTGCTGCTACCATGTGAAGGAGGAAGGCAAAAGGTTCCTGCTGGAGTGGGTGGGGGTGTCACAGCCTGTTCCTTGTGATGAAGTGACTGGATTAGACAGCTTCCACATAAACAGATGTGGGGAAGGTTATTACTATCTTAAAGCACTAGCAGCAAGCAGCAGCAATGTGAGAGAAGCACCAGGTTACAGGCAGAGACCGTTGCTCAGGATTATTCAAGCTGTTGCTTTTCTATCTTTCCATCCTTTCCTCCTTCTGAGTGATCTGATGAAATTATTAGCTGCTGTGATAGGTGATAAGTGGAGCGGGATGGTGATAAGTGGAGGGGGATGGGAATGTCACTGTCTAGAAATGCATGGGCTTTCATTTTTATTTTCTTCCAAAACTGTCTTTTGCCTTTAAATCCCTCCTCTCTTCTTCCTCCCTGCAGATGTTGCCTTCTTTGTCTCTTTCCTTCTCTGCTGTGCCCTTTTCAGCAAAACTTAGACCTCCTCTCCCCTTGCCTGCAGGCAGGCAGAATCCTATTGCCACACCTGCTGGGTGCACTGCAAGCTACATGCCGAGGAACACATCCTGGGGTCCTGCCGTGCTGCCAGGACAGCTGCACTGGGAGCAGTGAGATGGAAAGGGCTGGTTTATGGGGTGAAAAGAAACTGTAGGCAGAGGGAAGGTGATTCTCTCCTTGGGTAGCCTGACTTACTTTTGGAAGCTCAGTAGCAGCATGATTTTGTTTTGAGTGATGCAGTGGGGTGGGAGTGTCTCACTCAGCAGTATAGTAAGCTTTTTTTTTTTTTAAATTTGAAAAAGAAAACAAGAATTGAGAAATGTGAATATGTGCTCAAACTTTCAAATGTGGAGCGTGGAAATTTAAAAGGAAGAGAAAGAAAGCAAATATCAAGTTTCTGGACAGACTGATCTGAGGAACACTTCCATGGAGAGGGAGTGGGCAGCAGCCCTGCTGCTGGTCACAAACGCAATGAAAACTGGTAACAGTGTGGTGGAAAAGACTGGAAAGCTGGAGACTATCTCACAGGAACTCAGAGGACAAAATTCATTAGAGACAGGAGAAGAAGGGTAGAAAGAAAGAGCTGTCAGATCACACATATTGTTGGTGTAGGAACCAGTCAAATTGTGTGGTAAATGCTGCCAAATAAAGATTATAACAGTGAGTCCTCACTTGACAGGCTCTCAGGAAAAGGAGCAGATATGAAAAAAAGTACCTTTTGCTTTTTTTGATTGAGAGTAGAGAAAACTATAACAAGCACAAGCTGTTTTAATTCGTGCTATTTAAGAGATGATTGCTTCAGATATAGCAATACCTCCTGGCTGTTCCTGAAATCTCAGAGGTTTGAAAATGAAAGGTGACTGCCATTCAGTGCAAGGAGTCCTCCCTAAAGTCTCTGTCTGACTGTGGCTAGGAAGTGATTTGATAGCTGAAGAAAAATGTACCCATAAATACAACCACCCAGGGCATGGATCCCCATAAGCAGCAAATACAGTGCTCAGACTGCTATCTCAGAAGGTGAATGCAGGTTAGATTGTAAGTGCAACAGTAATTACAGTATCATTAAAAAAAAAATTTCACTGTAAATGAAAAATTCGGATGATACATAGGAGTCAGTGAGACCATGAGAGAGACTGCTCTGAGATCTGGGGGTAAGATGAAATATACCAGTGCCAGAAGAACACATGGTCCAGGAAAACTAAGATGATAAAGTAACAGGTCAGCAGTTTTAGGGAGGAGATGCAGGCAGATAAAACATAAAACTAATAAAGGATGTTTAAAAATATGAAAGGGAAGAAGGCTCTTCCAAGTCCTTGAGATGAGTGAAATAAACATTGTGAGACAAGTGTACTAATGAAAGGCCTGAAAAATGTGTAAAAAAAAAAAAAAAAATTCCACTCGCAGTGGGCAGATGTTTTTTTTTCTGCTGCAGCTAGAAAACAAGACACGGTAGGGAAGAGCCAGAGTTAGGCTTAGTCAGAGGGGATGGCATTGAAAGGAGTGAGCCCTAGGAGAGCAAAGACCCTCGTGGCTATCAGGAAACACAGGAAAGGGATTCTGCTTGGCATGGAATTCAGTTCTAGCCTTGCCATGCCTCAGGCAGCAGCAAACATCTGCGAATCCTCCTTCAGAGGAGGTGGGTATTTTCTGCTGCTGGTCTAGTTACTGAGTGGCCAAATCATGACCGAGACCTGTTTTCTGAGAAGCTGTGCTGCCATGGCTTCAAAGTTTCTTGTGGGGATTTATATCTTGCTGTGGCATGGCTGCAGGGTCCTTCTGGGAAAGCATGAAAATCCTCTCCTTTAGGGAAACAGTGGACCTATTGATCTTACTGACTGTGCTGTAGGCTACACGTAATTTTCAAGTGTCTGGCCCACTCTAAAGATCCTGTATTTTATCATAGAATCATAGAATGATAGGGGTTGGGAGAGACCTTTAGAGATCATCTAGTCCAACCCCACTGCAGAAGCAAGTCCACCTAGATCAGGTCCCAGGAGAACATGTCCAGGTGGGTCTTGGTCCACACCTTCTCTAGGCAGCCTGTGCCAGAGCTCCCTCACCCTCACAGTAAAATAGTTTTTTCTTATGTTTTGATGGAACTTTTTGTGTTCCAACTTCATCCAGTTACCCCTTGTCCTGTCACTGGATGCAACAGGAAAAAAAAAGGGATGTCCCATCTTCCTGCCACCCACCATTTATATACTTGTAAATGTTAATGTGACCCCTCTGCAGTCTCCTCTTTTCTAGAATAAATAGCCCCCATTCTCGCAGCCTTTTCTTATAAAGAGGATGTTCCAGTGTGTGCGGATACCTTTCCATCTGGAAAAATGATGGACTAAATATAGCAGCAGATGAAATGTAGCAAGACAGGCTTTTACTGTACTCCTTATTTCCTTGACTGGACATCTTGGGGATTTTACAACCTCACATCAAAATGCTGAGCAGTTACGGTTGTGTAATAGGTCAAGGGTGGCCGTACTTGACACTGTTGAAGTAAAAGTTCTCTAAAAATCTGAGAGCTATTTGTGTGACTCTTTAGAAATATCTGCTGGCTTTTTAACTTCATCTCACCGGTTAACACATAAACCCAGGAGTGTGTGACAGGAGTGGCTGCATATGCTGTGTGGAAGACCCATGTCAGAGTGATGCAGTGGAGATGCACAGCTGTCTTTCTGGGGGCACATACTCAACTCTGTGTACAGACCTTGAGAAAGGCCTGAGCTCCAGCCTGGATGGATAACTAGAGGAAATGCAGTTTAAGGACACATTTGGTGAGTTACTGTGCTTTGTTAAGTATAGCCTTTCTGCATCAGCTTCCCATCTTGAAAGCGGAGGGACTATAAACTCCTCTCCAATTTAAAGATAAATTAACTTCTGCTTCTGAACCATTCAAGTGGCATACTGAGGAGCACCACAGGAGAATCCACGAAGAGATAAATAGTTTTATACAGAGGGAAAGGATTTGGTTAGTGTACAGTTAAGAAGAGCCTCATACTAGATGGTAGTTGAAGGGAATGAAACAATGTATTGCACAGATGGGCACTGGCACCACTGAGGCACAGGGTTTCAACAGAAAAAATATTATGTTGCCTTATAATTAAAGGCTGTAGTATAAGTGTAAGGGGGACAGAAAATCTTAAACCTGCCATTTTCTAAGCTTTGAACAACTGACTTTGCACTCATGATGTTCTTTTACTGTTTTTTTTCCCCACATGTAGCACAATACAAAACAGAAAGGGCTTTTATTATTAAACAGAAGTGACAACAGAATGGATATCTGTGGCACCAAGTTGCACAGGAATGTAGCAGAGTCAGCAGTCCAGTCCATGATTGTTTAATCCAGGATTTAGGAAGTCTCCAAACAGTAATACAACACTGTGCAATCGCTCTTCATCAGCCCGCAGGTTAGAGAGGAGCAGGTAAGGGATGCATCTCTGTATTCTTCCCCTCCCCCCTCACTCACCGCCCCCACCAGTAATTTTATATCCCCTGTAGTTACTTGGGCCACTGTAAGTCAGGCTAATGCATGAAAAGATGCAACATTTTGCTTGTACCTCACATACTGTCTGAGAGGCATGCAGTAAATACATCTGCTTCAGCATATATTCCTTGCTCCCACCATGTGCTTTGTGCTGCCTCACAGAACTCTTTTGTGTTAAGCAAAGGTGAAATGTTAACACAAGGATAGTAGGGAAGCAAGTTGACTTGTGGTGCTTAGAAGTAATAATAGATGCTTCCCTCGCTATGAACTTTGTGTCATGCAAGCTTAACCTTTACATGCTTGTGTAGGATAAGAGATAGATTAGGTTTGCAGGAGGACTGAAGGTTAAAAAAAAGAAAAAGACCTTAAATCCCAAAGGCATAGAGGAAAAGCCAGAGGTCTGATTGCATTGTGTCAGATGGCAGTTGTTTCCCACCTCTTTGAAGCAGGTCTGATACACACAAGACAGTGTAATGCCATGGTGTTACAGCCTCCTCTATTCTGTGAACCCGTAGACAATGTTTTCAGAGGAGGAGTTGATCCTCAGACAGCAATTTTAAGCTTACAGCAATATGCTCAGTTTCTTAGGCTATTGTTTCACCTTTGCTTTCAGACTGTGTAAGACCAATACCACTGCCAGATGAAGCTGTGCCATACTCAGCCCCTCAGTACTGCCCTTGCATTACTGCTTTTCTTTCTCCCCAAGCAAAAGAAGAAATGACTTGGAGATGGGAATGAGAAGCACAAGTGGGGTGGATCTGCTACCCTAGTAATTACCTGGTGGCAAGACAAGTTTATGCTGACTTAAGCCCTAGTTCCACAATTGCCTTGTGGCAATCATTAAGTGACACAGACCACCAGGTTTCTGCAGACCATGGGCTGCAAATTGCTCTAATGGATGGGTCAGTATATGTAATGGAGGGAATTTATAAATAAATTTCTACAGCTATTAAGTCCCCCCAGGGTGGTAGGTATATGCAAGTAAGAAGGACTGCAGGCAAATACAGTGCAGGGGCTTTTCTGTAGCCAGAGACAAACCATTCCCTCAAGGGTGCACATTTGTTTACATTTGCAAGCAGGAGGGACCCTAATGCAGAGAGTTGTAGGGACTCTGATATATGCTGAAGTCTCTTTGCTGCTTGAAAGTGGTGTAAGTGAAGGCCCTGAAATGAGTGAGGATGAGATGTTACACAGTATAAACTAGTCTAAGCTGCTCTGATTCTCACTCTTAAGGTCATGGCATGGGAACTGAGCCAACTAAATGCTTCTAGAGGTTTTCATATAGTTAGTTTTAGCCCTCCATACAGCTGTGTGGGTATCAATCCTGGTGCAAAGAGACAGGCAAGAGCACAGCTGGGAGCAGAGTCACTGGATGCAATGCTGGGCTGGGGCACAGCTGCCTTGGATCAATCACATCTACTAAGGGATTGCAGCATCATTCAATATCCTGAGTGCTTCATGTTGCTTCTGGCCCTGCAGAAGTATACAGTCCTTGATAACAGACTATGTCTAAACAGTTGTCTAGCCCAAAGATGTGTCTTGAAATCTCTGTCACTGTCATTGGTCAAGAATGAAAAGCACCTCTAGACTCTACCTCCACCTTCTGAAGCAGTCCTTTGCAGTATGTGTTGTTGCTAGAATGCATGAATGCTTATAAGAACTTTGAGCCTTTTATATTCATCATGTGGGCTGTTAACAGGCTGTGATATAAATGTATGACATGCTTATACTATAGGGATTGTGCAAATTAAAACCAATTCCAGGAAGGCGGAGAGAGTAACAGAGAAAGGAGATGATGAAGAACTAGTAGAGAAAGCAATGCAAAAAAAAATAATCCAAGCCATCTTTATAGATCAGCCAGGATATTTACAGCTATTGTTGATATATGAGTTATTGAATGATACCTATTTTCACCCTGGCCATAGATTTCAGGAATGCATACAAGTACAATTATCTTCACCAAAGCGGTAAACGTTTGGACAGTTATCAAATCTAAATGTTGTTTATGAATCGATTTTTTTCCTCCTTAAGTTCAGCTTGCCTATCCTTGCAGCATACTGAGAGCTGTAACCAGCCTGACAGATTACACAGGGGTTATGTTTTGCATCTGGAATCCTGCATGCAGCACTTGTCCTGGAGAGATGCTTTCAGACATCTACACTTAGGGAGGGGAGGTAAAGGCAACTGCAGGAAGGTAAAGGCAACCACGGGAAGATGTACTCTCTTCCCTCGAAATGTTATTCTAAAGGCTGAGTCCTTTAAGGACAGTCCTTTGTTACTGTGCAGAAGCATACCTCTATGTTTCCATCGTTTATTAGTAACATAAGCTCTGAGAGTGACTTGACACTTTCTGCTAGGCCAGATCCTATGGTCAGCTCTCTGCTTTAACTTGTACAAACTCCTAATGTGAAAACTGCAGGGATTTGTCTGCATACAGGCTTTTAGAATTTTATTAGCTGTAAAATTGTCTATAATGAGGACTTCACTCCAGTCTCTGAAGAACCTATGCTGGCTGCTGTCAGGGACAGAATATGGAGCCGGATGGATTACTGGAGTAATCTGGTAATGCAAATTCTTCATATTTAATCAAGGGAGTATCTACTCTGCAGTTCCAAATGCTTCCCAGCAAAACAGACTGGCAGCGCTGAGCTCTGGCAAGACAGCAGTGCTGTTATTTGTTCCAGAGGGCCACAACTAAAGTACCTTCCTTTTCCTCTGAGAAAGGCTATAAAAAGAGGTCTACTGGGAGCTCAGTCTCATGTTTGCAAGGGCAGCTGTCAACTGGGATTGCAGCTTCCTCATCTTCACTCTTCCTTTCCTTGGTGATGTTTTTGTGATTTTAAGGTGAGTTGGTCCAGGGAATTGAAACGATTGAAAAGTAATCATAGGAACAGAAAAGTCTGATGCTTGAACATATTGCACGTTGCTTCCTCTGTGTTTCTGGCTACCCCTGGAGAAGCTGGCTCTACCTTCCACGTGACTCTCTGAAGTGCTGGGCAGCAAAGTAAACAATGCACAAGATGGCGTATGGATTTAAGTTAAATCCATGTCTGTGTAGTAAACTGCCAGAGAAGGGCACATATTATTCACAAATACAGGGTCAAACTGCAAAAGATCACATTACTTAATAAATGCCATAACGGTTACTATTCCTATACCTGCAAACCACAAAGAGAATGAAACCTTGTGGGTTAAGTTAATGGAAACCGAGACAGATGGCAAAACAACTTGTTCAGGACCACAGAGTGCTGAAGATGCAGTTAACTCTCAAGCCTGAACTTGTGAGTTCCTGCTGTCTGCCTGCTTTCTTGAGAAAGTGCTGCATTTCTGTGCAGGAGAGAGTATGTCCTCAGGGAAGGGCATAGTGTAAATGGGAGCAGGGACAGTGGCTATGGAAAGCAGCACTGCGACAGATTTAGTTGGCTGTGAAGATATACCTGTTGTACACAGTTTTCCTCTAAATATTTAACCTGTTGAAAGCTACTGCCTAATAAAACTTCAAGAGGAGGGGGATATTTTTTAACTGACCAATATAATGTGTGGGAAGGAACCTTTACTAAAGATGTTCCTAGTGCCACGTATTTTACTGGAGGGACCAAGTGACATCTGCTTTATCAAGATGCAGGAAATGCCATTTCTCATCTAGTCAGGGGCACCAAGCCAAATACTGGTCTCAGTTGTCAGCCAGTCAATTATTTCATTACTGATATATAGCCAGCTTGCATTTGTGGGTCATTCTCCAGCTAGACTGCAATGATTACATATACATTTGACAGCCAGTCTCAGGCTTATTTTCAGCTTAAAACCATTGCTTATCAACACAGAAGGCTAGCCTCATCAAAGTTAATTGTTCCCATCTACCTTGTTCTTAAAATATTTGATGTGCAGTGACAAGTTTTCTCAGGTCCTCATTCTGGATTTGGATTGGGTTTTTTTGGTTGGTTTTTTTTGTTTTTTTTTGTTTTTTTTTTTTTTCCCTCAGAGAAAAGAATCCATCTCTTCATTTCACTAAGATGAAAGATATTTGTTTGGGATTTTTTTTTTTTAACTTATATTCCAAAATAAGGCAACTAAGGTTTTCTGGCAATGATGCTCATTTCACTCCTTCATTTTGGGAAACACTATTCATTCTGAGAAAACAACTCTGTCTGTTGGCTTGTTAGGCCATGTGGAGACTGCATCTGAGTCCAGCTGTATTGCTAGGATCAGTGCCCCAGGGACTCGACACAAAAACACTTTGATCCCTTCCAGTGACAGGGTTTTTGCTAACAAGTCTCCAGACATTTTATTTGGTGTGTCATAACCCTTGCTAAACTGGAACAGAAGGATGAAACATAAGTATCTCCAAAGTCCTTTAATAACATCAGTCAAAGGGGAACAAGTAAAATATCCCAGGTGAGACACTTCTGCAAAAAGCATTAGCATCAGCCACATAGCCATACAGAGGACAGAGGGGCTTTTTTACTCCCCTTTTTGCTTTTTTCTTGTCTTTCTCTTCAGAGATGAAAGAAAGGATAGGAGGTATGGACTGCAAATGGCAATGAACAAAGCACTTAACATCCTTTAAATAGCTGGATAGGGTCAAAGGGAGGAAAAAAGTCTAAAATGCATAGAAGAGAGAATAAACCTGAAAAGTGCTAACATTTTTATACTGAGTGCCCCTCCTGCAAATTGTACCTCTTGGTGATGGCCTGATTAGTTCAAATTTTCCACATACTTAACAGAGACTAAGTTACACAGGTGCTGTACATGGTGATAAGATTTATGCTTTTAATTCTCACTGTTACAGAGCTGCAAATATACCCTATTGCTTTTACCTTTTAAAATTCAGACTGTGTATGCAGTGAGTGTGTGAATTGTGTAGCCAGGATTTGGGATGAACACTTTAGAACAGCAATCACCTGATGTTCTTTCACTAGGACAATAAGTAAGTTAACTAATACCTTGCATCAATGAAGCACTGTGGTTAGCAAATAACATGCAGATAGTGTGCATTTAGTGCTAGACACCTGAAATCCAGGGTTTTTATAATGTGAGTGCATTACTTGATCAGAAATCAAATCAGTCGGGTTCTCAACAAGGCTGTATGTGATTATCATTAGCAGAGCGACTTTCAATAGATCATGTAAACGAAGCAAGGAGGGCAGCATGGCCAAAATCATTGTCTCAGTGAACAGAAAACATGTTCTGTGGATTATTTTGTTGCTTAAAGAAGAACTGTGAAGGAGAGAGAACATTGAAATGCAAGGCTTTGCCTAACATGCCCAGCCGTGCTCCTCCCACTTCTGCAGAATAATTTTGCGGAAGACTGGCAATTTGATCTGAAAGCCTCACTCTGCATCCAAAGGCATGGGAAATTTTGCCACTTGAAGAATGAATTTTTGTGCAGTCAAGTAATGATCCAGCATGACCTATTGGAACAGAAACAGACAGGTGTTTAATATCTAAGCGCGTCATCTAGGCTGCAGTGCTTTAAACATACCATACTTAAAGTACATATTTCTGAAAGAAAAGCTACCTAAAAGTCTAGGAAATCAAGGCAGAGATTAACAGTATGATAGTTTTGATCAGTTTTTCTTGTTAAGCATCAGCAGCAGTTACCTTCACTAAGTATTATTATTAATAACGTTGTTCCAGATTATGAGTATTCCTGAAAAATGACAGGGTATTAGGATTTATGCAAGCCAAGCAATAGCTATTTTGTCTCTAAAAAGTTTTTGTTTCTGGAAATGTGCCATTCATCTTGTTTCCAAGGTTTTTTTACTGGAAAAGTTGGGGTTTTTTAAACGCAAGCCAACAACCTAGGCTTATCTTTTCTCCTCACAAAAAATATTTCTATCTCCCTTTTTACTAACATTTGGAACGGCAGAATGGAGAAAAGCTTCTTGAGACAGTTAGTCATCCTTGCCATGCAAGACAAAAGGAGCACATGTTTCTCCTGACATTCACTAGTTTTGGCTCCCTGTTGGTCTCATCAAAATTCTGTTTTCCATCCAGAGCCTCTCTGTTTTCAAGCCGGGTAATGTTTGTATTACGATTGAAACAACCCAGAGAAGTTGGATTGCTTGTATCATGTATTTCTTAGTGAATGGCACCCTGAGAAACATTTTCCTCCCAGAGCTTCCAGCTGTCCTCTTGACAGAATACTCTTGTGGCAGTAAGTGCAAATAGCTCAGTAAGTGGTTTAAGGGTAAATGTGAAAACTTCCCCATGCCAAAGGGATATTTCTCAGGAGCATTTCACAATGTCACTCTCCACAAACATCAAGCCATGCCTGGTGGCAACCAGACTGACATTGCCTCGATATTTCTCTTCTCTTGATAGTACTTTGACAGATTGTTTAGTTGTATTTTTTTCTTTTATTTAATGGCAGCATTTGCAAAGTTTGTGCTAGCTAGCTATTAGTCAATCTCCTGTCTTCACAAAGCAGGGATGCCACCAGCTTTACTACTGTGCTTACAGTGATCAGAGCTTTCTTCTTTTTAGTTTTATTTTGCACCATTACACTTGGGAATATGGGCAGATATCAATCATGTCAAGACTCCTGAAGGCATTTTGTCATTCTGACCTGTCTTCTCTAGCTGCAAAGTAAAACAGCATCATTATATACTGCTGTCTTACATGAGTCAGGTGATTCAACATCACTGGCAAGAAACCAGTTCAGGGAACAACTGAGATATATTGATCACATCAATGAGCTGTCCAATATTGTTATACAGCCAAAGAAAAAAAAAAAAAAAGGAAAAAAAATGTGCCCGAGAAGCCAGGTTCATATCTCATATGACCTTGAAAAAGATTCTGGTGACATGCAGAGGTAGAGAAGAACAGTTACTTTTTTTCTTGCAAGTGCACCTCGTACTTCAATGTGAATCAAACAGCATCCCTTCACTGGAAGACTCCTCATCTCATCTTCAATGAATGTGGATGTATTGGTTAGTTTCCTTATGCTGCTTCCAGCCCTGTGTCACAGCCACAAAACAGCACTGACAGAAGCAGATGCCTTAAGCAAGAGCAGAGGAGGTTCCTATCCTTTGTGTCTCTAATACATGTAGATTGATACCCTTTACCTCTTGGGTTGTACCTTGAAGAGACACCTTAAAGCTTCCTCAATGCTAGTCAAGAAGCTCTTTCTTATTGTCTCATTCTTCAGATTGTGTAATATATATTAGATTTCCTTCATGGTAGCTTATTGTCTGTCTATGAAGTCTTTCAGCACTAAGTCGCTGCTTTATTTCCTCCCTGGGAAGAATGCTGCTACATTTCTGACCATGCTTTTTCAAGACTCCAGCTTTTTGTTTAATTGACTGTTCTAGAGACTGAACATCCTTTGTTAACAGTTGTGTTTGTAGACAATAGCTGAGTAAGCTGAAATACTAGACAATAATAATTGCACAGAATTTGTATTTAACTGAAAAGTTCGATTTTATGTGAGCTGAAAAAGCTTGCTTTCTTCTTTTTCTCTGAAGTACAGTGCATGTTCCCATTCTAGGTCTATCCCTGAGAGAATCTAAATTTACTCTCTCCTGGCTTTTGAGGAATAGACAGCAAGACATGGCTTGACGAGGAAGAAAGCTCTGAAATGAGAGAACAGAGAGAACCATACAAAAGAATGTTACTTGTCTGTATTTACTTTTTTGCAATAGCAGTCTGCAGTGTCTCTGAGGGTACATTTACAAAGCTAAGCACAGGAAGCATATTGTGCTGTGAGTAAGCTGGGTGTGAGTCAGCTCTCACATGAAAGCCATGTAATTCATCCCATTTTGGTTAGTCTGACTGTGGTGTCACGCAAATGCTGCTGCTGTGTGGCTTTTTAATGGGAATGCAGTCATGACTGCCCAGGGCAAAGCATGGGCTCAGCAGGCTGCACACCTGATGTGTGTGTGTGGACATGCACAAGAGGAACAAACATCTTACACGTGATTTTTACTGTC
This sequence comes from Urocolius indicus, assembly GCA_013401255.1. Taxonomy (NCBI): domain Eukaryota; kingdom Metazoa; phylum Chordata; class Aves; order Coliiformes; family Coliidae; genus Urocolius; species Urocolius indicus. Next base: position 19,973 of record WBNH01009867.1, read on the forward strand.
CATACGGCCTTTGCAAGGAGCTTTAAAATCAGTGTGTGCTAATTTCTGCTTTGAGACTCCTTTCTCCTGCCACAGTTGTGCGAAGGCAGCCTCTCATTTGTGCAGAGGCCTCTGTGAACAGCAGGCCCTAACTTTTTTAATGGAAGTACCTGCAGACAAAAAAAAAGGACTTCTGCTTTTATGCTTTTGTGTAATCTAGGCTTTATTCCTCAAAGGCATTTTCCCGCTGATAAGAACAAAACCCTACACGCAAATGTCTATTTCTGTTCATCACCCTAGAGGTGATGTCCCCTCTGTCCCTCTTGGCTCTGGAGGCATTGACAGCTGGTAGAAAGCTATCACAAGAAGCACAAAAGCTCCCTTGACCTGTCACATTGGTTACCTGTCTGGAAGGACACACTGATGAGGATGATGTTTGGAAGAGAGATTCTGAATGTAATTTTTTTTTGTTGTTTTGGTAATGCTTCAATCTAACTGAAGTGCTGTAATTACTCTAGGTTTTGTAGACATCACTGCATTTTAATGAAAATATGGCAAGTTGGTTTTTTTTTTCTTCTTTTTTTTTCTTTGAGGGACAGTTGGCTGAATTCTTACTCTCCAAGCCAATAACATATCAGGTGGAAAATTCAAACCACTCCTCTGTCTTACTTTAAGACATTTGTCTCCAGATCTTTTGTTTTACAGACTGTAACAACTGTATTTGTTTACTCCGTTTCAAATCTGTTGGTGTAGGTACTTGTTTTCCCCAAAACGTGGACGCAGATATATGAGTATAAAAGTCCTACACAGCTTGATTTATGACTACATCTATAGTGTACTTCTCTAACTATAGCTGGATTCTGTATAATAGGTAAGTAGTTCCTGGAAGTGTAGAGGAAAAGACTAAGTGACAGTAGCAAGGATATCAAGGCCATTACCGTGTTAGGGTTTTACCAGCTGAACCACCTCAAGAAGAAGTGACATAGGATCCCTTGCCTGGAGTAATTCCAGCAATATCTGTAGCTCAAGGTTGTTGCAGCTCCAAGCATTGTTGATTAACACAGGTTTGATATGCTACTGTGATTGTGCTGAGCTGTCAGCTGTCTGTGTGGACACCACTAGTTGTTCCCAACAGCACAGTGATGCTTACCTCAAATACCAGTGATAGCATTAGACACAGATTCAAGTTAATAACTGCATGTGGAACCAGTGGTGTAGAAATACTGATGTCAATTTACAAATGAAGTATGATCCAAACACATAAGCTATTCATATATGCTGAAAATACCAATCACATTACAATTATAAATAAATGAAAGAAGTCTCTGTTGTTGATGGTGCAGGTGCAGATGTTGCAGATATGGATAAGACATAAAAATTTACTCTGTTTGTCCTATGGGACAGCTCTATTGGTATGAAAGATTTAACTCCATCCACACTAGAGAAGCTGTGCTGGTTTTAGACCAGTGTAGCTAGAAAGACTCTTATGCTAGTGTAGACAAAGACTTGGGGTTAAGACTTGATGAGGGACAGAACATCACTTGTATTTTCTCTGTAGTTAGCATAAAATATACACAGAAATGGAATGCTGTGCGTTAATAATTCCCACTAATCTGTTATGTCAAGTGCAGAATAGAAAGTTTGCTGTTAATCATAATATTTCCAGTGTACTTCACTCCCTAACATTAAAGGTTCATCAGCCATTAGGATAATATTTTCTACCATTATTTGTCAGTAAAGTGTGAGAATAATTTTTTATTATCCATTTACATTAATTTCAATGTGCATGTGTTCAGTCAGAAACATAGACTTTTTGTAGTGATTGCTCTTCACTGATTAACGTGGCCAGAAGTTTCCTGATTTGCCAAATGACACAGAACATTTTATTAATGGTGCCTGTTTTCTGTATAAAGCTTTACATCTGAAGACGTTTATTAATTAGTAAGGCTTAGAGATACTCAAGAGTTAAATGAGAAAATGTGGTTGCTGTGTTGAGGACTTCCCTCCTAATACATATCTGTAGTAATCTCTTACCTTCGGATGAGTGGAAAGTTTGGTTCTTACAGAGGCTGAATTTATGTATTCTCTAAAGTGAAGAACCATCCTGATACAATGAGACATTTGAATGCAATGCAATTTCAAAATGCTATTTGTCTTGCTCTGATGAGGAATTTTCCCTGCCATGCTTAACATTCATTCAGGATTGGATGGCAAAATCCACTGGCAAATTTGAGATAGGGTACAAGGAGCTGACCTTTGCATAACTCATCATCTCCACCCTTCAAAATAGCATCTGATGAAACTCTTCCACTGGGAATTTTTGATCTTCCTAGATCAAAACTTTTCAAACAAATAAGGAGTTTCTGGAAAGTTCAAGGCCTAGGATAAGCAATAATATACTAGGACAAGGACCAGGGACTTAGAGTTTCAACATTGCACTCACTAACTCAAATCACTAATGTTAACCTCTGCCACCAGCTATGCTGTGACAGTATTGGCTCAGTTCTTCCTGTATTCGTTCTGTTATGTAGAGCTAACAAACTGGTAACTGGGACTCAATCTGATCCCATGTAACTGGAGACTCTAACTGCCATGTGTTGAGGCATCTTTTTCTTTCTTCTTTGAAATGTCTTCTTTCTAACCCAGAAAGAGAAGATTTTTTTTTTTAAAAAAGCACTTTCTGTTTACTTACTGTATTGTAGAACTGGGTTGAAAGCAACAATGTTTTTCTATAGTCCTTTTCTTTTTTTCTTTCTGGGAACATTCAAATGAAAAGGCTTTTGTCCTCCACATTTGCAGAAAAGCAATTTTAGCAATTTATTTAAGTGTCCTTGGAAACCAAATATTATATTTTTGTCCAGGCAAACACTGTTGCTCAAGGAGCTTGAATATGCACTCAGCTGGGTAATAGGAACAACACCATGCGACTAATAAAATCAATGTCTGCTAAGTAATGTGGTTCAAACTGGAAATGTTCTCGATCAATCTGGGGATAATTTCTTTTTTCTGACTGAGGAATAAGATGGAACCAGATATTGTGCTATAGAGACTGTTAATTTCTGTAAAGCAGGATTTTAATAGATCTGATTATCTACATGAAGATAGCACCTCTGATTTAATGCTATCTCAACTTAGTCAAGGTAACGTTAGACCTATTCTTCATATAAGGTGTTTCAGGTGATTAAACCAATTTCTGCCTTTAGTCCTGGCATGCTTTGTTGTTACAACACACTTTTGAGTATTGAAACTTAGGTTTACCTGTCATTAAACATAGTTGGGAAGACAACTGGCATAATTCTGTACTTTCCTATTGCTGAAATAACTGCTATATATTAGCGCTGCAAATTGCCATCAGACCATGAGTCACTGAGACCCGAGAAATATGGAAAGGGAGCTTGAGGGAGTAGCACTGATAGAAGCAAACACTGTAGAAAGAGATCAGGATCTTCTTCAAAGTCAGGTGAAGGTATTTCATGCTGAGGTTTAGATGCCACCATGTGCAGTTTGGCTGAGGAGAGGCATTCCTGGATTATACAAAGGTAAAAAAAATAAAGACTGTTCACAGTATTCAGCTTTGACACAATGAAAATCATCTAGAAATAATACTCTTTCATCATCTGGCTTTTTCATTAATACTCATCCTTCATGCTAATAAAATACACCAATTTCAACCCAAGTACTCCATTTAAGGACTGTAGTTTTGATTCCCGAGAAAGCAGAAGGAGAGAAAATCTCCAGTGTATAGAAAATAAAGCAAGCTGTCCAATTAAATCACCATACTGGTTCCTAATTCTGCTGCGACCTGTCTGAGAAGGCCATTCGGGAAAAGAAACCTCTCAAAGGAACATTTTGCCAGCAATTCACACTCCTGAAGAAGGTAACTGCAGGCAGACAGGCATGTGGCGTGCCTGGAAAAGCAGGAGACACTCAGGAAACTGAAGTTGTACAGCTTTCTGTACAACATTGTACAAAAGAATAGAAGTGTTTAAACACAGTTAAGTAGTTCCAAGCAGGAACTGCTATGATCGAGATGAGAGCTCAGTTTCACAGCAAAGGGAAGAGACTCTGTGTCTCTGTGTGGGCAGGCAGACAGCTGTGGGGTGCAGGCAGGAGGCTGTGGGAACAGGCAGGTTTTCTGTAGTAGACTAATGAAACAGTATGCTCCTTTGGTAAATGTGTTGAGGAGGGAAAGATAGTATTTACCTACCTTAATACCAGGCTGCAGTAAATGTCTTTAATACATAATGTTAAGCAAGCAATTAATAGAGAAATGCTACTATATCTAGAAATATGGTGATATCCAAGTTAATTGCTAATGGTACAGAGCAATCGCTCTAAGCTTATTAAACTTTGTATCCAAAGGCAATATATTTACTACAGGGTTTTCCTACCTAGCAGTGAAATTCCAGGCAGTTATATCTTTTAATTTGAAGGTAAACACTGATAGATCCATCACTTGGAAACAACTAGTTGTAAACTGAAAATGAAAAAACAAAATACTATGGATAAAATGTGTTTACTATGTGCTGCTTTCTATTGCCATACACCAGGACACCATTTCACTATCAACAAGATCTGGCAACAGAAAGAAGGAATGTGGAGGAACTAATTTGTTTTACAGAGCGATGCACTACCAGGACTGTCTATAGAGTACAAAGCCAAGCCAGTGAATTTCTGCACCAAAGTCAACAAATAAACTGATCTACAGTGTTTGCTGATAACAACCCCAGTCTCTGTGTTACAGCCAGCCAAAGCAATCAAAACTCAGTAAGCATGAAGGGACAGTATAAGCAAGACCTACAGTTAGTGGATGAACAGCAGCAGCTACTCAAGCTTGAAGAGAACTCTCTCACCAGAATTTGAATCTCCTTGTGACTTGTGGCAGCAATAGAAGTGGTTTCTTCTTGCAAATTAGAGATAACCTCCAGAATAACTGGTAAAGAGTGAATGTTAGTCTTAGGGCTGTTATACTGTGCTTCAGCTATGTTTTCTTGGCAGCATTACAGGGGTAGGTAATTCTGTGACTCATGAATATGATTCATGCTAACTGAACTGACCTTTGAAAATTGGAGTAGGCAAACATATCAGAAAGAGATTCAAGGGCTAACAAGCTGATAAAATTAATGAAAGCTATTTACAGGCCCTGTCAGTCTGTTAAGATGTTACTTTGACAGCCCTATAAGTCCAAATGTGAGAATTTCAACTCTCTCTTCCATACCTGAGCAGCCATTCATACATATCTAATAATGAGGTGTATTCTCACCTTTTTTGCTGTTCACATTGATGGCTCTGTGATAAATCTCTGTGCAGACTGAAGTGTGTGGTACAGGTGACTACATATGTGTTTTTATGTGTCTGAGTGCTCATGAAGCTCCTGCCAACCTTAAGAACCCCAGCTGGGGGAGTGAGGGAGCAAGATGATGAAAGAAAAATTATGGCAGATGTATAAAACTTTGCATTATCACCTGCAGCTGAACTTGACTTAGGGTTGGGCAAAGGCCCTGTTTTGAACAGGCAATAGGGTTAGATGGCCTCCAGAGGTCCCTTCCAGCCAACACATCCCTGGATCTGTGCAAGAACACAGGAGAAACCTACCTGAGAAGATGTAGCAGTGAGCAGAGTACATGAGAGAGACAACTGTCAGCTTATTGAGAAGTAAACTTCCACCGAGAGAGTGTTAGAAGCTCAGCTGTTGTTAAAGACTTTATCAGTGAATGCAGGCAGTTTCAGTAATGTGGTTTGCCAGATCTACATCCTAGCTAAGGTTTACTTCACATGAAGTTGTAGAAACCAAGAATGCTGAAGGAATTTTAAATGATCTCTTAGCTGGATTATTTTCTTAATCAAGTGGTGCTTGACATGAGTTGCAAACATGATCTGCTGTAACCCTGGGTCCCATAGCTCTATGTTGCAGTAGCAGAATGTTCCTCCAAGCACATATGTGATAACCTGTGTCATGAGTGAGTTTATAACTTTGGGTTTTAGTTAAGCATTTAGAAAAACTGGCACATGCAGTTTGCACATTTCTGAAGCTGTGGCTTTGCTCTATAGCTGTACTTGATTGCTGAATACGAACCCTTAAAGCATTCTGGTATCTCTGTGCAAGAGAGGAGCTGTTTAATATAAAAATCTGTTTCGTTTTTTTAGTCCTAATAGCAGGATGAACAAGAAGTGTTGAGGATTGTTTGTGACTGGAAGATTTGAGGTTTGCTTACAGATATTTCAGCAGTTATTTTGAACCTTTATAGCAAAACAATATCATTTCCTTTTTCCACATTCATAACTTACTAACATGTTTACAGTTTCAGCTGAACATTTCCATTCTTGGCTGTGCTGAAAGGTGATAGCCTTTTTACTGGATCTAACATTGAGCAAAATCCCTTCAGTTTTTTGAATTACTTCAGATTGAAAAGTATAATCCATTATCCAAATATTTTCCCTGTGTTTTTCTAATACAGTAATATTGCACAACAAGCTGAAGATTAAAGCTTGGATATATCAATTTCTAAGGATTTATTTGGCTGGAGATGAAGGAATAAGTTTTAAAATACGATCGCCTTTGTGTGTGCTTAATGAGTGTTTTGCTCAGATAGTAACTCAGTGCAAAGAGCCATTTGCAGTCTTCTCTATAAAAATTTCCACTGCCTGTGTAGATGAGAGACAGGTAAAACCAGAGCCCTTTAATATCATGTATAAGAAAAAAAGTACAATAAAATAAGACATAACTTTGGTACAGTATGAATGTGGTCATGAATGGGTATAGAAATAGAAGCACTACATGTATTTGTATATGTGCACACACATACACATCCCTCTCTATCTGAAAAGAAAGTAAAGCAAGTAATTCCTTCCACATTTTGCCTTCTGTTGTTCTTGATATTACAGTAATCTTCTTTCTCTGTGAGGCTACAGTCATGTGCAGAGATGATTTGTCTAAATGCAAACATTAGTTCCTGGGAGATGAGCTTTAGCACTCAGCTTGAGTCATTTAAATGTTAACATCTTATTACACATGAGGGTCCTTTCCCTTTAAAATTTCTTCTAAAGTAAAAAAAAAAACCAAGTTCTAGAAGGTTAAACACGTAAAAACACGTAAAACTCTCCCTTTTAATTTTTAAATGCAATTTAAGCTAAGCAATGTAACATAATCATTAGAAGCCATTTTTGCTTCTGCTTAAAAGTATATTTGATATCATGTTTTGTCAAAAATTAGAGAATCAAGAAATCATCCTATCTATCCTTTTACCCACAGCAGGATCAGCTGTCATCATTAGCTGACAGATGCTAACCTATCTTGGGAGGCTTCCCAGGCAATCTATTTCTGTGCCTTGCTAAACTTACCACTAGAAAGTTTTTCCCTCATGTCTGTGCCAAATCTCTTATGTTGCAAGTTAGGTCTATTAGTATTCATTTTTACTCCTCACTCTCCCACCCCCCTTTTCTAACACAGTTCCTAAAAATATACATAGTGTTTCACCCGAATTTTTACAATCGAAAGAAAAATGTCATTTTCTTGCAGGTTTTGTTCCTGTTTGTACAGTACAATATGCTGCTTACTGGTTTTTTTTTTTTTTTTTTGACAAGTTTGATATTATTTACTCATGTGACACATAATAACCCGAGCTCTTTTCTACAGAACTCCTACCTGTCCAGATGTTCACAAACTGTATTCATGCAGGTGATTGTTTCTGCCTAGTTTAGAAACTTCTACTTGTCCTTAATGAAGTGAATCTCATTTTTTCAGTTTGTGTTCACAATTTGTCAGAATTTGAATTCTCTTTCTTTCTTTCTTTCTTTCTTTCTTTCTTTCTTTCTTTCTTTCTTTCTTTCTTCTCTCTCTTTCTTCTCTCTCTTTCTTCTCTCTCTTTCTTCTCTCTCTTTCTTTCTTTCTTCTCTCTCTTTCTTTCTTTCTTCTCTCTCTCTCTTTCTTTCTTTCTCTCTCTTTCTCTTTCTTTCTGTGTTGGTGTAATCTGTAGATTTAGGAAACATTTTTCCATCATCCAGACCATTAACAAAAATATCGAAAGCTGGTGGATACAAGACAGATCCTTACAGAGCACCATATTGATGCCATTAGTAATTTTTAGCCAGGTTTTACTTGCAGTCTTATTTGTAACCTTATCTGCATGTTATACAAAATACTTAATATTTTTGAGCCTACATCTCACCCTGCTGGTTATCTTCAGTGAGCTCACAACATGGACCCCAATCTGAAACTGGGATTGGACATTCCCATACACAAACTGACATTTCTGCTATTGTGGCTGTATGAATTGCTGTCAATTCAATTGCTGACTATAGGAGTGAGGTAGCCCTCACCAGTTACTTGTTCTGAATTAATACTTAGAGATTTATCGCAAGAGAGTGTTGAACACTAGTAGTTTCCATGGAAGTCTGAGGTTTAATCTGCTCTGTGTCTCTATCCCACACTGCAGTTACAATTTTCCATGTGTGTATCTGTATCATTGCATGAAGGTAATATGAAACCTCCTTCTCCCACATGGGGTGATTGCTGACCATTTATGAGGAGGCAGATAAGGCTGGACAAGGGCTTGAGCTGCATAAGAGCCCCAGGGTCTGTCCAGGGAGAGACACTGATGGGATTTCTACCATCTTACAGCTGGAGAGTATGTTCTCAATCTATACACGGAATCGCTTCACCACAGTTTCACAAATGTGAAGGACACAGAGGTTTGTTTGCTTCCTTGCTTGTTTAAAAAAGAGATAGTAGAGTAATTCTGTTTATTTTCTCACGGCAGAGCTGTATTAAGACTTGCTTGAATCTGGAGTGCTCCGGGTCTTGTCTTGCATACACGTCATGTAATTAGGCTTAACATATCACAAAGGGTCACTGACCGAGCAAAAACTGCAAGTGTGCTGGCCTATCAATCACTAGTGACAACCATCTGAGAGACAGACTCGTGTGAAATCCACTCCTCCCTTTGCTAACAGGGAGTTTACACAGAACTGCCTTGCTCTCTTATTTCACTTCTGACTACCTCACAGTTCTACAGGCTACATATGGAGGATTGTGATGCAGAGCTTCTCCAAGAAGCTTTCCAGCCAGAAATATTGCTCTCCATGTTTGGGGTAGGGTTGCTTGCAGCTTAGGAAATACTGAGGGAGACTTATGTGTCCTTGTCCTACATCTGTCATAGCTTAGCCTCCGCTTGTGTAGACAGGTACATAGGATTGATTCAGGGCATTTTTATGCTGCTCTTATGTTTTTAGCATCATCTAATGCAGTTCCACTGTCAGTTTTTTGTAACTGCAACCTGACTTTGAGATTATTTAAAACCTTGCTAGCTAGAAGTTATTCTTCCTATCTTCCTTCTTATAATTCCCAACAGTAATCTCTTATCTCAATATTATACAACGAAAAACTACTAGATTGGCAATAATAAAATGAATAACAAGTTATTGACAGTAATTATTTGGCAATTTATCTGGATTCCTCTGCCACACTTTATCTAATGTTTATTTTTTCTGATCCAACATTTTTCTCACTTGTTTTCTTGCTTGAAAAAAAATATCCTTAATGACTTTTTCATATCTAGAAAAAAAAACTTCTTTAGCAGAAAGACTGAATAGAGAACAACTTTCACTGGCAGATTTGTTGTGACTCCTTTATAGTCTGTAACACATGTTGGAATAATATGTAAAGCAATATCACTAATATTAAGGTCTCCTACAAAAGCAAGGTAGGCAAGGTCTATGATACACTGAAAAATAAATATGCAGAATAATAGAATAATAATTTGCCACAGAGTATCACGATAAGCTCAATAAAACATCTGGGACAAATCCAGCAGTTGGTCTTGGGTACTGCTGGTAAATCAGGGAACGCAGCCCAGTAGGAACAGATCTGTGGAGTGAAGCAGCTGAACTAAATTACTAATGTAGACACTCACCATGACCAACGAGAGGAAGCAGAGCAATGAAAAAAGCGGAAATTTATTAAATCTAAAAATAAATAGCTGAGCTTAAATTATTGCAGCATGTAATGAGGCTTTTACTGCTCTGGATGTTGCAGTGAATTCATTAAATGAAAGTGGCAAATGCGTAGTAGCCCAGCAGTACTTCAGGATGTCTTACAATCATCTCAGAGTATTTTTTCTTAGGTTTTTCTGGCATCTGTCCTGTAATCAACAAAATCCTAAAATAAAGAAATTTTTTAAATGACATGCTAGTAGAATTTCAGGTGCTTAGTTAACACAGCTGAGGTGAAAAACGAAGCCACTTAATACATTCAATCCTGTGAACAACACCCATTTTCTGAAAAAAGAAAACTCAACCAAAAACAACCAACCATCCCATAACAACCATCATCCTCTAATTCTATTTTCTGTTCCACTATGGCCTCTGAGCAACTTCCCATGTTGCCTAAGATATGTCTACCATCTGTTATCTATTTACTTTGTTCTTCCGCATAGAAGCATGGACAGTGATATCTCTTCTTTTTCTTTAGTTATCAAGAGATTTTTGTTTTACCTGTTACATACAAGCTACTATACACATCTTGGGGATGAATGTAGGTGCTAGGATTCATGATTGTCTGCAGTTCCTTGGTAAAACTACTCAGATAAGCTCTTGAGAAAGTTCTGTCCATTGAGGAGAAAAAAAACAACCCAAACTTCCAAGAATTACAGTTGGGTATATTTAATCAATCTGCACTAGTGAAAGGCTTATGCTTTTGTGGGTAGGTATCTATGCACATTACCTCGGAATGCAGGGAGAGAACTGCAGAGTTTTGTGTGGGATTAGGGTGGTAATGGAGTTCACAGTCCAGCAATGACTACTGTTTCTTTCGCCCTTTTTTCTCATTGTGCTTTTCACCTTGTGTTGGTGCTAGCTCAGGTCAGAAAACAGGGACGATGACACTACAGAGACATTCTCTTATCTCCCCTAAAGAAGATTCATTTAACTTGTCTCTATTTGGTAATCTGGTTCTGCAGCCACACTAGGCAGGCAATCAGGGCAGCAGTGAGAGTGGTGGAGAAGGTGCAGAAGGGAAATGAGAGTAACTAGGTGCTAAGTAGGTTGTGCCAAGAGGTTGTGCTCTGACCAGCTACACACAACAAGCATTTCAAGCCCATGAAGCAAGGAGTGAGATGTGTGTCCAGGCCTTGTTATGAATGTTCAATGAGCAATGGTTGCTGCCAAGGTTTTAGATGAAAGACATGCTCTGGGAGTTTGTGTTCTAAAATCTCTTTTAGCTTGCAAATGCTAAAACAAGAACTCCCTCAGTGGAGCGGTGAGTGACATTCAACCTAGCTGCCTTGGAGAACCAGAAAACTACAAACCTCTAGAGCTTCTCCCTCATGCAACATGCCATGAAGTTGAACAGGCTTACTAAACTTTACCACATCATTTATGTTGTACTCCTTACTCCCCTTCCCTGAGCCACACTGTTTTCTTTTTGTGAACTGCTGGGAAATGGAAAACCTATGTAGGCTTCCTGTATGTTTCCACAGCTGCCTAGTGACAAATATAGCAAACTGTAATAGAGTTTTCATAAGGACTAATCCTTGCCGTGACTATACTGTGGTAGCCAACTCATGTTTGTTCTGCAGTTGCCATAGCTGTCATTTATTTCTCTCTGAAAGGTGGCCCTTTGGAGGATATTATGCAAGCACCTGTTTTATCAGGGCTCTAGAGTGCATTTAGTCACCTAGCAAACACATGTAAGGGAAGAGTAAGGAGGAAAGAGAAACCAGGTATGTGTGCTCTGAAGGAAAGTGTCTAAACTCAATATTAAACAAAGCTGTGCAAGGCCTGTTTGAATCCCATTTTCATATTTACACTTAGTATTTAGCAATAAAATAGCATGGCTTGCAAATGACTGTGGTGGCACAATTTTGGAGTCTTATTATAGTTATGTGACAGGAATTAAAATTAAATATAAAAGTATTTTTAAGGAAGCAAGAGTCCATGTGCTAAAAAGTACATGATGGAAGACCTAATCAACTGGAATTTGCTTTGCTTACAGTGTGTGAGTCTCATCTAGCATTTCAGGTTTTGAAGAGTGGACGTTCTTTATCAGAAAATTTACTGTGGGCTCACAGCATCTTTGTGGATTTTCATTCCCAACTGAAATGTGTTACTTTTCCTTTGCAACTTTAAAAAATAAAAATGAACGTTGCTGAGAGCTCACATAGATAGCAAAGCAGTTTAAACTGTTGCCTCAGCCCCACTGGCAGTTGCCATTGTTATTATCGAATTTCACGTGGCTCTTGTCATCTCACTTTTCTATCTATCCTCAATGAAAGGGCAAGTTTTGCTTCTGTTTATCAGCAAAAGTGGATGCTGGATCATAGCTGTGATTTAGGCAAGGTCTTGTTCTTCCTTTTGTGAGTAAAAATTCCTGCCAACACCTGAGCCAAGTTTTAGATTTAGAGGAAATAAACAATACTGTAAGGTAATAGAAAAGACAAAACAGTTTAAAGCTCAGGTACCAACTGATCTTTCCTATGATACTTAATATAACCCTACTTTCAGTCCTATGTCTTCTCCATAGGCTTTACTTCATCTGAAGAGCATCAATGTGCAAAATTGTCCTGGTGTCATGAACTGTGCTTATCCTTCCCTGTCACATTTCTACCTCTTTGTGCTCAGTCCAAATACAACTCCTGGTTTTGTCAGTATGTCAGAAATGGTCTAGTAAGTGGTAGCCAAAGCACTGGTGGGAAAGAAAACAACACAACCTCCCTCTAATGGTTCCCCGTGGTAGCTGGTTTTGTCTGTTTTGTTCTGCTAGATCTTGACTGGAAGAAAGATTCATAGTAGTGTGATTAGCAGTTAATTTTTGGGTTTGGATTCTTTTCCCTCTCATCTCTTAGTAATCTTTTCCCTCTCATCTCTTAATAATCTTTTCATACACACATCATAATTTTGTCCTAGGAAACCTGCCTGTTGATAATGGCAACTAGGCAAAACCTAGAAAATCATCTTTCCTCTCTTTAAGGGAAACATCTAGTTCACTGGGAGGTGTGCATATACAAGAACTTGTCAGTCATTCTGGAATAATTCCTCCATTAAAGGGCTATAAATTTCAAGGCTATAGTTATTGTTGTATAGCTCTATGAATCATTTGAACAAACAAGCATACTCTTGCGTCTGAATCGTTGAAGTTGAATTTTGAAACATGACTAGGTCTGACCGGGAAACATCTTTTAATAATCTTTTTCTTTAGTTAAGACAGTATTGAAGTATTTGCTTTTCCCTATCAGATTACTTTTTGAAATATAACAGCTTGTTGTTTTCATCAGTATAGAAAGAAAATAGATCTGAGGTTTGCTAATAGCTTGAGAAGTAGACAGGTTGTATATTTGTATTTCTGTAAAACCAAGTTTCAGTTGTCCTGGTCACCAGCAATAACACTCGAGGGGGCAACTTTACACCTAGTACAGAAGAGGACGCACTCAATCAAAATCAATTCCATCTGGAAAGGAGAACAGGTTTAATATCTGCAGGCTGATGGGTGGGCAATGAAGGATCTGCAACACTTGTGATTTGCGATTTATAATGAAAGCAAGTGAAATACAATCTACCTTCAGACTCAGGAAGGCTCTGATCCTCACTCTGCAGTGTGGGGGTCTTTCTGTCCCAAAAGCTACCAAGAAACCAAGTGCCAAGGATATTTCTTGTGCATTTAATCCATTTCTGCTGAACAGCTTTTGCTTTATAATTGTAGGCCAGCTCTTAGAAACATAGACTCGAGGTCTTCTGCATTTTAAATAATTAATTTTCTACTTGTTAAGTTCCTAAACACATAGACATGTGACCTCAGTGAAGCATCACAGCAAGAATCTTGCAGTTTGTTTGTGCAGTGCTAACATAGGAGAGATTTATGTGCAAATACGGAGAGTGAGGAAGTACAAAGAAGGCAAAATGAGCCTTTGACACTTAAGAAGTGATATCAGATATGTGATGATTGTCATAGTGCACACTGAATCCTAAGGAACACTTGTGAATGTTGTAAATTGTGTGAAAGAGCTATATGTTGGGCTGAGCCAGTGCACAATTGGAAACATGGAATGTATTTGTGCAGTCTGCAGCAGGAGTATGGAAATATGTGGACTTGACAAAAGCAGTCAGTAGCGTCAAATAATTACAAAACACTTGAAAGCCTCAGGTAAATAACCTCTTCAGAATTGGCAGGCGTCAATGGGTCATTAATTATTTTGTTATTTCCTTCTTTATACGGTGAGTTGTTGTAAATCCCTGGTGGAAAATCCAGTGAGGCAGATAGGAGAGAATGCAATCAGCAATCCAAGCAATAAGAACAAAGAGAAGAATGGCACTTACACATTTTCCTATAAACTCCACAGTCCTTTCCAATACCAATCTGATAGAAAGGTTTTAGCTGAGTAGCTTGGCTGCTTGAAGTGTAGTTTTTACAAGTCTAGCACAAAGGAACAATACATTTGATTTGGTGTATATGTAAGCTCCAATAATAATATTCAGCAAATTCAATTCTTTAATCATTGTGACTGTATGAACCAAGTGTTTATAATATTCTTAGAATATGTAGAGAGTAATTACATAGGATTTTAATAAGACTTGCTGTGAATTGTTGACCAATGATTCACTATGGGGAAAAAAATTAAATTTTAATGTGAAAAGTTACTGTTAATTAAAAGTTAAATGAAAAACAGCCATAAAAAGTAGAGAAAGTGGACAGGTTTTGAAATTACTAAAAGGACATATAATAGAAGGGAATAAGATATGCTTTTGGCCTAGATTTTACTCTACAAGACTGCCATGGTTTTAATCCTAGCCAGCACAGCCCCTGACATTTCAAGGTGTACCTGTTGCAGCATCAATTTATCCACAGCCACAGATGCTTTGAGGTGTACCTTCGCCAGTACAGACTTATCCTTGGGACACATCTCCTTCAGATATACACCTGCTTTCAGATGTTCTTGTTCTGGTATGGGCTTATTCATGGCCACAGACACTTTGGGATGTCCTTCTTTTGAATGGACTAATCCACAGGTCACAGTTCCTTTGATTTGAGTTGGCACTAAAGTTCACCCCTGTCCAGTACAGCAGCACAGAAACAGCAATGACATCATCTGCCAGCCCAGGTGTATCACCACTTGCTATAGGCCAGTAGAATAAGATGATAAGCAATAGAGCAAGCAGCAAAAGCAAAAGGCATCCATAAAAAAAGTACTAGACTCTAATGTAAATTAAGAAAAGCAAGTACGATGGCTTGCTAACTAATACCTAAACAGTAATAACAGCTACAAATTAAATCTAGCACATTCTAATCAAATCTGTTGTTATCTTGAACCTGTTGAGCCTCACACTGCATGCTAACTAAGCTGGTAGCTGTCAATGGCAGCACACAGCTGCTGGCTCATGCCTTCCCCCACAGTGGGATGGGGAAGAGAATAAAAAAAGTAAAGTAAAATTTGTGGATTGAGATAACAGTTTATGAATTGAAATAAAATAAAATTTAATACAATAATAATAGTAGTAATAAGAATAATAGGAGGAAACAAAAAAAGAAAGAAAAACAACCCAAGAAAGACAATGCAATTGTACACCACCCACTGACCAAGGCTTCAGCAGTGTTTGGCTCCTCTCTACCAACTCCCCCCAGTTTATGTACTCAACATGACATCCAGTGGTACGGCATATCCCTTTGGCTAGATCAGGTCAGCTGTCTTCACTATACTACTCTCCTATCTTCTTGTAACCTCCTTGCTGCCAGAGGATGGGAAACGGGAAAATCCTTGACTTTGGATAAACACTACATAACAACAATTAAAACACTAGCGTGTTATCAACCATTTTCTTACTAAATCCAAAACACAACACTGTGCCAGCTACTAAGAGGAAAACCAAATCAGTCCCAGCTGAAATTCTCTCCCATAGACATGAAAAATCTGTCCCAGGAAGATGCACACCTTGTGACATGATAGTTTGCAACCATGGATGCAGGGAAAGGAGTGCCCTGTGGGATCAGTGGATGGTTCAGATGCAGGAAGGATATTTGCTTTCACACTCTTCTATCTTTGACTCTTTAGAGTTTACAAAGAAAAAGACCATACCAGCTGAACAGCGGTGTGTGGAAACACAGACACTTGGAAATGATACTACTGCAACTTCAAGGTGCATTCCAGCCCAAACTCCCACCAGCTATACCTCTGTCTTCATCCATGTTTTCCATTCCCTTGGCAATCTCTGCTTTCCGCCCCCCACAGTGGCTTTTTTACAGGGCCTGTTTAAAGCCCTGCAGTTATGTGGAAGCTAGAGAGAAAATGCTAGAAAAATACCTTATTAACAAATCCCAAAAGTGACAGAAGTATAGTTTATGGTTCTCAATGGAAAATTGCAATCCTTAGGATTGCAGCTGAGCTACCACCTAGTTCTTAGTACTTGGACTGATGCAGGGTTCCCACACATAAGGACCTGCTTTTGAGCATGACCAGAACATGTAGGAGATGTCATAAAGCACTCCAGAATTCATGCACAAATCTGATTACGATCTACATTTTCTTCCTTCTCTGAAAGCTTTGGAGAGAGCCTCGTATACTCTTGCAACAGCTATCTGATCAACATTAACATATAAGACATAAAATAGATGGTATTTTTTTTTTTGTCTGGATTTGTAGGCAGAGGATTTTGTGTGAAGTTTTATCTGAGTGAGAGGCTTTTTGCGAATTGTATTCTTAGGCACTTGGCTTCCCTACATGTTGTGTTGTCTAGTCAGGGTTATGGGCCAAACTTTGAGGACCAAGTACTGTTAAGTTAAAATAATATCACATCGTCACTGTAACAATGAAGTCCTCTTTAGACTACAGAACTCAGCATTTTCCTTCACAACAAACCTATGAGAGATCAGCAGGGTCGCAATTTGGGAACAGGTGAGGTGTCTCACCAGGATCCTCTTAAAGCTTTCTCCTTTTACAGTCCAGAAATTCATGGGTCTTAAGTCACTTTATCATATGAGTCTTATTCAGATCATTATAATGAAATCAGCAGGGTTAAATCACGCATTACAAAGTACTTTTCCTTAATCATCAGTTTATCCAAATGGCTGACAAATGAGTTATTGCACTGGGTAATCCAATACGCATTTCACCTCAAGGATTAGGATTTATTTACATGTAACTGACAAGCATCTACTATCACATTTTGATGGTATTTGTGCAAATGAAAATTTAAAGTCTTCTCCATTATATGGTAAAATCCTATGGAAACCTCTTCTTAAATTTTCAAATAAATGCAGCTGTATATGTGTATAGCTAGCTTTAAAAATCTCAGTTCAGTAGTCTGAAATATATTGGCATATAACACATTATATGTGGTGTAAATGCTTTACAGTAAGATATTATTCACTTAACTCTATCAGGTGGTCAGTCACCAAAAGCAGAACTCTAATTGCAGTCTAACTACTGAGATTCATTTTTTCCAAACAAAAAAGGGCTTGAATCTCTTCCCAATGCCCAATATTTCTTAAAGTGCAAATAAATAGTCAGAATTAAACTGTAATTTTAATTTAGCTTTGTGAACACTGTACTTGCAGTTCTAAAAAAAAAAACATGCGGAGCTTTGAAAAGATGCTTGCAGAATCCTGTACCTCCTGATTGCTGAAAGCATCTCTAAATATTAAATCAATACACATATATGTATGACCTTTCAAAGAGTAATTTGTATGTCATTCTCAGTAGTCCCATGAAAACATTCCATATAAAATGTCAACAGTGGGATCTTTCTTCGCATATCCACTGATCAGAAGTTATGCTTGTTTCCCAGTGCTGTGAATATGGTGACCTGAGCCACACAAACATAGCTGCACTACAAATTAAAACATTAACTAAAATTAGCAATGTATTTTATACTTATTCAATTGCCTAAACCACATCATTGTGTGACTATTAATAAGCATAGCTGAAAAATAAAACTACCTCACAAACAAAGATCATGTCTACCAACACATAGCCTGAATTATGGCCTTTGATAGAAACATTTGAAGGCAAATTATTTCTAACACTATAATTCCTTCATATTTAATTAAAAAATAAGAGAAAAGCACAAAAAATGATTGATCCTTGATCAGCATACACTGGCCCACAGCTATGCCATTACATATCATCTACTCATCAGAGCACTACAGTGACAAAGTAAAGCATCAGAGCAGATGGCCACTGAAAATCTTTCTCCTCTCATCCCTTGCTGATGTGCTGTGTGAACATGAGAAGCTCTGTATCGGCACAGGGCCTGCCACCTTCAGGACTAGTGGCCAGCAGGGCCTTTCACCCAGAAATATGGAAGACAGAGAAAAGGGAGTATCTTTTTGATAATATTTTGACGTAAACCAGTAAGACTCTCTTGTTCCTAAACCACGCACAATGCTGAACTAAACCTTTCTCATTTTGCCCGATTCCATACAATAGATTCCAGCCACTTGTACCTGTCAGCCACTGCATTTGTTTTTGTTGTAATTCTGCATTTGATTGTAATCATACTTCTTAATATAACAAGTACCTAAATATCTACTAATTCATCCTGTGCCTATAATCAATAATTAATTCTCTGAATAACTCCATAAAAATGGCAAGGATGATGAATATTTTCTTTCCCTCTCAGTTTAAAATAAAATCCATATTAGTTTTATCAACTGGCAAATATTAATGTACCTTACTTAACCAAGAATTGATTTGATTCTGACAAGTTCTTAATGTCTTTAAGTTGTGGTAAATAATTGCTATCCATATTCAGCAGTTTAGATACCTGATAAACGGATCTTATTTTAATGGAAGATACAGTTTTAAAATCTTGCAGAATATTAGGTGAAAGCCTTCAGTTGCTGACAGTAATTTCTTTTTCTTTAGTGTTTGTGCTGGATTGAGTGTATGAGAACCTGAAGCGGTGAATGGAGGCTTGGGGCTCAGTCTTGGGGCTCAAAACTCAGAAGAAAAGTCAAGCTGCAGATTCTTAGGTTGAGACTCAATATATATGAAGCATCTCATCCCTATTTCTACTTTTATTTCTTAACAGTCTGAGAGTTCTTATATATATGCCTACCTTTTAGAACTCGTCATGGGTTTGGCATAGCTATTAATAATCCAGGAATTTGCAAGAATAGCCTGTCAGTAACACTAGCTTGTCAAAATTGGTACATTTTATCTTATGGATATAGCTGTATTACATACACCTCATATACACAGTATAATTTCTGTGATAGATATTTAGCTCAGTTTCTTTGTTCAGTGCCTTCCCTCTGTAAATGCCTGTGAAGCAAAGGGGACAATTGACAATATTGACAATAGCTACAAACTGAGGGACCGTGGATAGGATAGTTTTATCTGAAATGTGAAATGACTGTGGAATAATTTAATGAATATTATTTGTTTGGGAAATGTAGTAAGTTTAAAGATATCATGGCTTTTAATTTCATTATTCTCTTCCATTTTTGGCTGATGTGCAGCTCCATTTGACATTAACCCTAAGTATTTAAGATTATGTACTGCACTTGCATGGCAGCTGATTGAGGGTTCCTAAATCAAACTGGGGTTCCTATATGAAACCTGACCTTGCTTAACCAGCTGTTTCACTACTTATTCACAGGCATTTGTCCCTTCCTGTTAGAAGAATGATATGTCTTTCATTGCATAATATCCCAACAATGAGGCTTATTGTAAAGAGCTGAGCTCATAGGTATAAGATGAAAGTCTTCAGAATGTGGAACCTAGAACTCATTTTGTTTGTATGGATGACACTGAGCTGACCAGACCTCAGGAAAATAACAATGATTTAAAAAATAATAAACCCTGTTTCAAATTCACAGAATGCAG
The DNA here is from genome assembly GCA_013401255.1 of Urocolius indicus. Lineage (NCBI taxonomy): Eukaryota > Metazoa > Chordata > Aves > Coliiformes > Coliidae > Urocolius > Urocolius indicus. The sequence continues at coordinate 39,763 of WBNH01009867.1, forward strand.
CTAAAGAAGTGCTGCATGGATTTAGCAATTTGTTTATTTAAAATGGCACTGCAAGCATGAATTTCAGCCTACTGGAATAAATTGGACTAAAGTAGCCTACAAGTGTTGTTTAGGCCCCAGATATAAGCCTCTTCGTAGTAGGACAGCTTACACAAATCTACTGGAAAAATACTTGTATTCAACAACAAATCTAAATTCATGTTGAGTAGTAAACCTTGGTACAGTCTGAAATGATGAACAAATAGTCACTTGCAAAGCACATACTGTAGAAATATCCCATAAAGATACAGGAGCTCACATTAATCATGTGAGCTAGGACAATGGGTGACCTTTTCTAATAAGAAATGAAGCATCTAAAGCAGCCATTAAATTTTGCAGCAGCTCTATTTACTGTATGTCTGTGGCATTCATCATTGCATGATGTAAATGTCCTCAGACTGATGGTGTTTGCCAATCTTCCTTCACTGAGAGGAAAATTGGTTTGAAGCCTTTAGAGCACCCCCCAAATTCTGGCAATGCCAAGGCCATTATAGTTCCCTTTCAGACTCAAAATGAACAGAGAGCAGCTGTTGACCAAGCAATGTTAACAAAACCTGGAAAAACATTAGTGCTAATTCTTTTTTAGCACTTTTCAAAGCACAAAAGTTGAAAACTACTGTCTGACATGGACTCATCACTTTTTCAAGAGTCAAGTCTACAAAGTCATTGGTAAGATATCTAGGCTTTGGCTTTGTTTTACTTGTGCTTTCAGACCTAACTCATGAAGATTCTTTAATAAACAGAGGCTGATATATACTAAGAATTAGTCACTGCTTTAAGCTTTGCAGTTTCAAACTCTGGACAGAGGTGATAATTATAAATCCTGATAAATAAAGATAACATAATTCAGTCACCAGTGAATGTGTTTGCTTGTTAGGCTTGTGAACTCGCATTATCACTTTGAAAACTTGGATGTCAAGTAGTCCTCAAGACCTTGTTTTTGCTGGCACATTTCTTTTAGCTACCCTATTAGGATTTTATGCTTTTGAAATTAGCCTCAGGATTTCTCAGCTTCACAGAAAAAGGATGTTCTAACAGCAGCTAGAATTCTACAGATCAGTCAGGGGCCTTAAAATCATCTGTGGCTTTTCTTGTTTTCATTTTTCCCTTGTTGATCTGCCCAGTTCTTAACTGATGTGCCTTAACCGTGATGTGTCTGACTAAGAAGCCATCACTTGGACATCAGTGCCCTCCACAGCCTCAGCCATGTCTTGGTTTACATCAGCATCGAGGAGCTGGTGGCAGGCCATGTTCTGCAATGTTAGGCTTTGCTGAGTGTCAGAGAAGTTTCCTGCTGCCATACAGAGAGTGTCCTTTGCCACTGATAGATGATCTGCTTATGCCTACCACCAGCCGGTAAACCCTTGGTGTTCTTACTGTTTATGTGGCATTTGACACAGATGACTTGCCTGAGAAATTCGAGAGAGTAGGTAGATCTCATCTCTTTCAAAATGCCACCTTCTGTTTCTGTCTGACAAGTCTGAGGCTGTTTAGTAGGGCCTTTCTCTACCTTTCCCCCCAACAGCTCCCAGTGGGAAAACTCCTGTTAAGTGCCCCATTTCTTCATTTTGATGAGCATATATGTAATACTCTATGACAGAAAACAACAAGCATTTATAGTATCTTAAATGTCAGTCATGAATGATCCTCTAATTCAGTGAAAAATGAGATTTCAGATGAAAGGGTGTTGGTTCAAGGTAAAAATACGAGAGGTGTAATTCCTTAAAAATGTGACATCACTTTGGTGAGAGGAAAAAAGCTTCAGATGTAGTCATAGGTAGACTGCTGTCATCCGTTTTTCAGGTTATAGCATTACATTCAGTCTCAGGTTTTCCTCTGTTCTTGGGTGATTATTGTAGTAACTGAAAGGAATGCCTGTGGATAGCAAATAAACCTAGCTTTGGAGAGCAATCAAGGCTCTCTAATCCAAGTTTTGGTTTTCTGTGATACGGATTATTGCAATCCTCTCTCTTTGGTTATACCAAAATAACTCCTGTGAAAACATAGCTGGTCCATGATGTAGCTGCACGTCTTCCAAACAGACAGCTAAGAAAGCTATCAGTCCAGTTCTCCTTTGCTTTTCTTGGCATTTATATGCTATTCCTTCTCAGACTGAAAAATATTAATAGGTCCTGGTTAAGTCAGTGTCCACCTGTTTGCATGTGTATTTTGGTGTCAGGTACCAGCAATCAGACTTGATTCACTGATTTTCAATGTCTGTGGAAAAAAAAAATTAGTTTGTCTTTAAAGACTAAAGTTGCCTCTGTGGACACTATGGGCAAGATGTAACATCCATCTCTTTATGTCAGCCTCTATAAGAGATTGCCAACATGCATGCCAATGGCTTTAAATTAAAATCTCTGCCTATTTTAACACCAAGCAAGGTAGTAAAAAATAACAAGAGGCGTTCAATGAGCTTGTAAGTTTAGGGCAAGGGTGAACAGTTTGTGAGTTATGCATAGCACTTAAGCAGCTCAAATGCTGCCTGTATGCCTTGTCCCGTGACAAGCAAGAACCTATCTTGGTCCAGGACCTGCTGGAAAATCCAGACATCAAGTTACAAAGGAAACGAGCCACTAGTAAGGACCAGGTCACCTGCACAAACCCAGTCCTCTCTATTGTGGAAGGGAACTGCAAAACAGCAAGAAGCCAGCAAGAGAGACTGCAGGGAGACAGCAAGAACACTGTCATCACATTCATAAAGCCAGAGTCCTCTGTCAGAAGAAGCCTAAGAGATCGACAGGTTTTCCATCAACCCCACCTTTAATAACATTTCCAACAGTGGCAATAACAATTAATTGAATTGAATGTGTGCAAATACTGACTACTAATTGGATTGTTTGCTTTTGACCAAATCTGAAGGCTGATATTCAGATTTTTTTTTTTTCCCTGTATAGTGTGCTTGCATTTTCCTTTATGGTTCAGAAATCTCTACTGAACATCCACAGCCTCTGCTACAACTCCACATGGATTTCACAGAGCATAATATGGCAAATGATCATTGGTGTAGTTCCAGTAAGAAGCTAGTTGCATAAAGGAGAGCAGCTAGCTGAACCTAGCTTTGAGGCTTCATTACAAAACTTCTGAATAAAAATGACCGAGTTCTGTGTGACCTTTTTTACACCAAATCTAACTTGCTGGCAGATCATACATCATAACCACTTTTTGTTGAGAGGTGGGAAAACATTTTCCAGATAGTTAATGTTTTCTAGACCTCTGCTGCTTTGGCTAAAGAGTGGCAAATCAACAGACTATTTTCATTTCAATCGCCACCTTTTCTGTCTTTTCTATCTCTCTCTGTCCAAAAAAAAACCCACAAAAAAATCCTCAACAAGTACTGGCCCAAACACTAGCCAGCCGAGGGGCTATCAAAGAAAGCCTTTATAAGTAGAGCATTGCAGAGAAAAGCTATAGCAGTGGTGTAGAAAACATAATTCCTTATGAAATATTCAGTCATTGCATCTACGTACTCCTCACTGTAATGGTCCTGGTCACTGCCTGTCTGTGGTGGTTTAGCCCAATGTCCACCCAGTCATAATATCACTCCCCCTCCTAAACTGGACAGGAGAGAGAGAGAAATATAACAAACAGCCTATGAGTTGAGATAAGGACGGAGAGATCACTCGGCAATTAGTGTCACGGGCAAAACAGACTCAACTTAGGGAGAAAAAGGTTTGATTTAGAAATTAAATTTAGAGATTAAAGAAACAATGAAAGCAGGGAGATGAGAAATAAAACTCTCTTAAAACACCTTCCTCCACCCCTTCTCTTCCCGGGACTCCCTTTCCTTCCCCTCGAGTGGTGCAGGGGATGGGGGATGGGGGTTGCGGTCAGTTCATTACAGATGGACTTTGCTGCTGCTGCTTCTCAGGGGGAGGCTTCCTCGCACTTTCCACTGCTACACTGTGGGGTCCTTCCCCACGGGAGACAGTCCCTCATGAACTTCTCCAGCGTGGGTCCTTCCCATGGGCTGCAGCTCCTCACGAACTGCTCCTGCATGGGCCCTCCCATGGGGCAGCTCCTCACACGCTGCCCGGTGTGGGTCATCCACCGAGACAGACAGTCCTTCAGGGACAGGCTGCTCCAGTCTGGGTCCCCGCATGGGATCACAAGTGCTGCCAGCAAACCTGCTCTGGCGTGGGCACCTCCCCCACGGACTCCCAGGTCCTGCCAGGAACTTGCTCCAGGATGAACTTCTTACGGAGTCACGGCCTCCCTCAGGCATCCACCCGCTCCGGCGTGAGCACCTTCCCCCACGGGCTGCGAGTGGATCTCTGCTTCCCGGTGGTCCTCCATGGACTGCAGGGGGACAACCTGCTTCACCATGGTCTTCACCACATATCACAGGGGAGCCTTCTTCTCGGTGCCTGGGCAACCTCCTCCCCCTCCTTCTCCACTGACCTTGGTGTCTGCAGAGATGTTTTCACATTCTCTCTCCCTGTTGCTGCTGCCATTTTTCAACTGTGCCGCAAGTTCTTCTCAAGTATGTTATTCACAGAAGCGCTACCTCCATCACTAATTGGCCGGGCCTGGGTCAGGTGCAGCATCCAGCTTAAAACTGACTGGCCCTAACCCTGTCAGCTACAGAGGATGCTTCTGGCAACTCTCTTTGTTTAAAGAAGCCACCCCTTTAGCCTCCTTGCTACCGATAAACCTGGCCCAGGCCAAAACCACTACACTATCTTCAAACATTATGAGCTGTAAAGCTGTCAGAAGCTCTGACCTTGAACCACACACAGAAAATAAGTCCTAGGTCCATATGTAGGATCTATAAGTGCCATTCTTCCCTATGAACATGAATGTTTTCAGTTACTATCTGATTAGTCTGAACAGAGGTATTGTTTCCATGAACAGGACTTTCTTATTTTGTAAGAATATAGTAGAAATTCTCCACATTTGAATAACAGGATGTTATTCTAGTCCACCTAGAAGCCAGCTTTCCTTTAAATACCACTCCACAGTGCTGTTCTTCAAATGCAACAAAATACTGAATTTGAAAACACACTACCTAAAGTAAGATTTGATAGGAAACTTATTTGTTTTGTTCCACTTGTTTTGTTTTTGTTTAAATGCATTTTTTAAAGATGTTCACTTAACACAATTCCATTTTAGCACTTGGAAGAGCTAACCTTAGCCATCATTTTCATTGTAAAGAGACCATTTTTTCTTCTGACAAGCTTGTGAGCATCCTAGCCTATAATTCACCCACATTTGTGAGGCATTAATTCTCACTGGCAACTCAGTCCGTTAAAGACAGTAAAGAATTTGGATCAATTAATACATTCTTTTGACAGACATAGTAATGAAATTGCTACTTCCATTCTATTTGCCCTTTGATGTATTTGCCCAAATCAATCCCAAGTAGTTACAAGGGTCCATTTTTATGTCTGCTACCCAGCAGTGACTAGCTATTCTTTGTGCATTCTTGAATTATGACCCGGGGACTATTTATATAATATATATCACAGTCACACATTAACATTTCCAGATTAATTGTTCATTTCTATTTGTAAAAAATTACCATTTCACACCTCTTGGATATGAGAACGGTACCAGCCTCAAGGCAGGGAGTGGTACAATGTAGTGGTTCCAATCTTGATAGCAATCAGAGGTCTTCTCTGCCGTCCCTGGGGCACAAGACTGTGACAAGGACTGTTTAATCCAAGTGTTCTCCCAGTACCCAGCTACCCAGCAACTGAGTATCCTAGAAGAGAGAAATGAAGGACTCGAGCAGTCAGGATATAAAACCATTTGACATTGCAGCTGGCATGTTTGACCTCCCTGGCCTCTGCCTCAGCTCCTCTGTTTTCGTAGGCATCAATCAAAGTTGGATCCAGCCATAAGACAGGTCAGCAGTAGTGCTCAGATGCATTTTTTACAGTTAAGTAACATGTATGAACATTTTTAGTACTGTATTTTTACCTCTTTCATGATCTCTTATCTCCTTAGGTTTTATGGAGCTGTATTAAAATGGCCTTTAAATTCAAGTCGTGGGGACCAGGGCTGTTGTAGACCTTAATAAGGATTTATACACGTATATAGCTGGCTTTGCTGAGATACATGGCATGTTTATTTGTGTTTATCTCCTTCCCAAATCCCCTGAACTTCTGCATCTGATATTCTAGAATTTTATTTTTGAAAAGTGCAGGGTTTTTTTCTGCTATATCGTTTTATTATAAAGTTTCAAATATCTTGTTCTGTCTTGAATTTTTGGCAAGACCAACGATAGTTTAAAATTAAATGAAATGTTGAGAAGCAGAAAGAGTTCAAGTGAATACATATTATTTTCAACTGGTTATTGCCAACAATTTAGAAGTTCCTCAATTTTACTTTTAATTCAAGTAGTTACACGGATCTGTTCATACGGGTATTAACACGGTGACACACTGCCTATATAGTAACAGCCATCAGGGTAACTATAGATGTGATAGCTTTTTGACTTCTACATTTACACTGCTAAACACTCTGAAAGGGAAATTATCACAGAGACGTTGTTTGTGGTGTACCTCAAAGATAGATTTTAGTACCTCAGAGCAGGAATAGGTAAATGTATTAGTAATGAGTACATATGTGGATGACATAATGTAGAGAGGCACAGACATAAGCAGCACTGAGTGGGGGGACCAGAATCCTGTGCACTAGAGACCTTGAGAACTAAAGTAAGAGAAATGAGATCATAGAAAACAGTAATGAATACACCACTAATTGTTGCAACATTTAAGCTTAAATTCTTAGTAGTTAGTGATGGCAGATCAGGATCTGCTGCAGGGAGATATGACTGTAAAGAAAACATATATAAAGCATACTTATTGAGCACATTATTTCTGGCAGACAGAATACAAAGCATGATGCTGTTGTGCAAGGTATGGGCACAGTTCATCTGAACAGTACACAGTGGCAGTTTCCTACATGAAGTGTGGGAACCGTAACTTGTTCAGAGAAGAGGTATCAGCATGATCGAAGGTCTAGACTGTATTTTACAAGACCCTGTTTTGCAAGAGAACCATGTCAGATACAGAGACAAGTCTGAGAAGAGATATTGCTATTCATGCACCACAGAAGTAAACTCTGAAAAGAAGGGTCATCTAAACTAGAAGACAGAGTTTCTTGGAGATAGAATTCAGACCAGAAATTAGGATGAACTGGCTTGTGGTACAAGAAATGAAGTCTGGTATGATCTTGCATTAAGAGTAGAGATTTAAAAAAAAAAAGCAGAACTGTTCTGAAAATAGTTTTTTTCTAGCTTTAAGCATATGGTGTTATTTTCTTGGGTAGCAAAGTACTGGACTTAACAGAATAGATTTGGTCAATCCCATTTTCTGTGTTCATAGAATTTCCATACACTTAAGATATGTTATTTTGGTTCTTGAATACTATCAGTTGTACTCATTTACAGCTGCATTCACACTAAGAGGGAAGTGTAATTGTACTTGAAAATAAGGTACAGAATTTTAAGCACAGCAATCACTATTTTGCAGAGCTAACCCTCAGGAATTGTTATAGATTGTTTAAAGATTCATTTTCAGCAGCACATGTCTCCCAGTCCTTTCTCTTTCTTCAGAGCAGATAATATTTACTGAACAGAGCAGCTGAAAAACCCTCACATACATGTGTACATACATTCTATATTTACTTTTACACTTCAAGTACATTTAGACTTCTACTGTAGATGGGTGTAATTTATTCTACATAGAAAACAATTGAGTTATAAATGTTAAAGTGAAATCAAAATAAGCTTTTAAAATACTTATTTATTCCTCCCGATTTGTATTTTTCTCAAAGCATAATTCAAATGATGTTCTGAATGAGACTACGTAATGCTACTTTGCCTATTAAAAAGACATCCCTCATGTTTTGTACATTGGCTCAGAAAGTCAAAACCTGATGCCTTTTCCTCATTTCACTAGATGGATATACATTATGAAATGGTTTTAGCTTCATCTTCAGAATAATTCTATTCAGAAACAGCATTAGTGAACTGTCTACCATCTTTATGACTCATTGTTAATCGTTTTCCCATGCAGTTCTCAACTTGTCTGGCAGGATCATAGACACACTTTGCTCTCTATGATACGGCTTGCATACATTTATATATTTGTTGTGTACGTCAAATAACAGCATACTTACACCTTCCTCTTGAAAGCATGTTTTAGTAGATTGCAGAAAGTCTCTGAAAGCTATTAGAGTTCTGACAAAATCTTTTAGTAAATCAAGGGTCCTGTGTGCTGGACTTGTGGCCACATCTGTATTTTTACATTTTACACTCAGCGGAGACAGCTGAGAATGTGAGCAGTGCAATATTTATCAGTAAAAAATCCCAAATATGCTCTGGATTTAGACAATGACACAGTAAGGGTGGATTTAAGAGACAGCAGAATAAATCCTTTTTTTGTGTGTGTTTGTTGACTGGCTACTCAGCTGCAGTTCAATGCATGAATTTCAAATGGAAATGAAAATTTGAAATATCTCTGTTGTATTTGTCCTGAAAATGCCATTTTCACTCTTTTAATGCTTCATTATTTTATATCACTGTAAACCTTGAAACAAGAGTCTTTCTACAAGCGCAAAAGTATCTCTGGAATGCAAATAAGTGTGGAAATAATCTTTGGTGTGTATGGATGAATGAAGTACAAATATGACATACAGCTTGCATGTACATTTGGAAAATTGTTTTACTTAAGTATCAGGAAATATTGTATCTCTTAAGAGGCTGTGCAATGAGCATAAATGGAAAACTGGGTTTTCTAAGACTGATCTTTAAAAACCCTAGCTTTTGTCCAGGATGAGTGAGGCAAAAGATGAGCTACATTTTTGACATTGAGATTTTGTTGTACACCACTGTCTGAAGAGAAAGCAGTGTTGTCTTTCTCTCTAAACACCAATATGCCACGTACACAGACATTGCCATATGATACCTGCAATGGTTTGGAAGCTGAGGAAAACTACAGAAAAAAAGTCTTTGGAAAAAATTGTTTGGAAAACTGTTTGGCGACTGCAAGGGAATAGAGAACAAAGGTGGACTCTTGAGAAAGAATCTGACCTGGTAGAGGCTTGACTTCTGGCCTGTATGAGACAGGAGACAAAGAAATGAAAATATACCTTAGGAAAAGTTATCATCTGAAGAAGCAGGGAATTCTACTGGAGCATCAGCCTAGACCTAGTGGAAATCCAGCCCAGAGCTCTCAGCAGACTTAAAAATGAATAAACCTATTGATCAGGCTGGGCTAACAGTTTTATGAAGCATGTGGTGGCCTCTACTGGTGAAACGTTACATGGACATTTGTGTCTTCTCTGAATTCTTAATAACTCTAGGAATTCACAAGGTAAAGCTTAGAGATCCTTAATATTCACAGACCAACCAGTTTGAGGTCCTGTCATGGCTCTTATTTCTTCTGTAATACAAATGTGGTGGTCTATTAGGTTATGTCTTTCAGTCCAAGAGCTTTTCTCTCCTCAACTTGGTATTGGGTTTGCAAGTATTTGGCCAAGTTGATGTATTATCTCTTTTTGGGTGGTACACAGAAGGATCCTTGAATTATTGCTGATTATATCTAACATGCGCAGCACAGGATGCCACACTTTGTCCTGTTAAGTTTTTCTGTCTTTCGACTGATCACCAAGCTAATGCAGTAAAAACTGATTTCAGATTGTTTCCTGAATCATTCTTTCATTGCAAAGGCTTTGTGTCTTGCTAATATCAATTCACTTTGTACCTCTTACCTGTGCATCCTCTAGAAGATCATTTGGTATTCAGGTAGGGCTTACATGGTCTTTTGCAATTTATTATAAATGAAGCAACAGTTAATGGGTATTCAAGAGGAGGTTACTGCTTATGTTCAAATTCTGCTAACACTTTATATGCTCCTTCATTGCTAATTAATTTGCTCTGTCACAGAGATCTACTATAATGCAATAGAAATTCAGCTATAACATTTGAATTAAATAATTGGAACTTGAATATGCTGTTGATTTTTCCTTCTCTGGTAGGGCTAACTTGCCATGAAGTAGTAGCTTTTCATTTTCTTTTAGAAAAGCAGTGGCTTCTATGGAAACGGTATGTAACTAAAAGGCTCACAAAATAAAGGAAGGCTAGGACATGAGACAGGGAAACAGAACTGAAGCTTGTTAACTTCAGGATCTACACTTGCAGAACTGGTTGAAGTAGGGGAGTTTTATAAGAGATTTTTTTGCAGTCTTTCAGGTGCTCAGATTTCAGAATTCACACACTGTTAACACTAGTCACTGGAGCCTCAGGAAAGAGGTTGGAGTCTCAGTTTCCTCCCATGCAAAATAAAAGGTGAAACTGATTACAAGTGCTTCTCTGTAAAATTTTCTGATATTTGTGAAGAGCATACCAACATAACAATTTGGTCTTACTTGAAAATCAACCCATATTCTACCATTTACATGCACACCTTAAAATGTCTTTACTTCTTGTTCTTCGCATATAAACCTGTCTCTGTGTTCTCATTTTCCATCATGCATATGTTTATTCCTTGCCTACATGCTGTATTCGTGTTGTTCTGAAACTCCTACCTCTATAGAAATACTAGATTCTCAATTAAAAATTTACCTTTTCAGACTGTGGGGGGAAGGGAGAGCAGAAATGATGACTTGACTTGCTTTTCTCTGAAAGATTAATAGTAGCACTAAGCCTCAGATGCTTCTTCACAGAACTTGCCTGGGTATATGGGAGCTCCGATTAACCAGTTACAAGCCATTGTTTGAATTCCAGTTATTTGCATGAATCAGTTTGGTGTCAGGGTTGGCTACCATATGAGATGAAGACAGGAGAAAGTTTGTCTGCTTCTCAATCAGTATTGAAACTCTTCCCTAGTTTAATACGGCTAGTAGGACATGTAGCAAAGTGCTTGCACAATGTGAGATCCTCTTTGGCATCTATGTCCTGATGCTGACTAGACAGTGCTCTGCTGACCTGGATAGTAGCTTCACTATTATCTGTGATCTTTCCTTGTCAATATATTTTCCTTGTCAGCATTCTAGGGCTTCTCCCTTATTCTGCCCCATCACACCTTCATGTGAAATCAGGCTTCATATTAGCCCTGTGATGAGAAGGGGTTTGGAGAAAACGAGTCCAGGTATCTGTGCAGCATGAGTCACTCAATGATTTTGTGTCACAAAGAAATTACAATTTAAATTGCTAGTTAGCAGCTTATACAAGATCAAATTCACTCTAATCTCCCACCATTTCATAGGCTGCCATGTTGACACTTCCTTGCTCAGCTCCTCCAGGTGGCTTTTGTTTTTTGTTCTCATACAACTGTCCTCTCTGTGTCATGGCAGGTTAACCTTCTCTGTTCTTGACAGAAGAGGAGAAGGATGTAGAGATGGAAATGATCTGTTGTGGGTATGCTTACATAAGCTTTCACAAGTAGATATTTTCCTGGACTAATTTCTTAGCTGGTAAGATCAAAATAACTCCTAAAAAAATAAACTCCCTGCTGTGAGAGCTGATAATTACCTCCAATCACACTAGCATCAGTGAAGATGTTCCCATTTCTTTGGTGTGGCTATCAGTCTCTGCTCGGATTTCAGTGCCAAATGTAAGTTTGTATTGACAACAAATTATAATGAAACTTTCCTCCCAGAAGGAAAGCCTTGTTAGTGATTGATAAAGACATCTTTGAGCAGCCTCAAAAATTCTAGCCAGCAATGAATACATATGTTTGTAACCAAAGCACTAATAGTGATGAGTTGCATGACTGGACTATAGCAGCAGGGGTGCTTGCCTCTTGACTTGAGTCTTCCCACTCCCCTTGTTTGCTTTCTTCCAGGTGCAAGGCTTATTTTTAGCCTTTCTATGAGTCAGTGCATATTGCCAAATTTAACACGATAAATCTGTGAATGGCCTTTTCGTGTTCTAGTGAACTGAATTGCCTCACCAGAGGATGGACCAGTGCAAGGGAAGCCAATTCTGGTGGAAGAGCTGTAAAGCAGAAGTTTGGTTTGGCCAGCTGGGGAAGTCTCATCTAAGCTATGTCTCCCATTTTAGCTGTGATTCTGTCAAATTTGATGGCAGACCTGGGAGAGTCCAGAAACTGGAGTCATTTTATGCAGTCTAAATTATCTTGCTGCAAGTTTCTTAATAATTTCTTTCACAATTTAGAGCCTGTGACATTTCTAAGGATGATGGGGATTTCAGTTGCAACCTGCCCCATATTCTACCAATCAAACAGTTCTATTATTTCATGGAAGGAAAGCCTGGTAAGCTCTCCAGAGCTGAATTTCTCCTCCCTATTTCTTCATTTTTACATTGCTCCTTCTCAAGAGGATGTGATAGAAAACAATGTTTAGCTTGATTTCCTATGAACAAAATGAAACCAAATCTGTCACAGAAGAATAACTCAGTGCAAAGCTGATAATAATGAGGATGGTCTGATGAGCAGAAGTCTCTCAATCACAACATGCCCCCACAGGACAGTATATTAACGGATACTGCATTGTGAATTGTCTTGAGAAAAGGCTTCTGGCCAAAACATTGACATTCACAAGCAGCTGCTGCACTCAGAGAATGTAGATTTTAATTATCTTGGGCAAAACAATCAATTTGGAGTGCAAGGCAAGTTAGGCTCCTGAATATTACTGATCACCTGGAAAATCACAATGAGTGTATGCTTTTCTTCTCAGTCTACCTTTCAACCTGCAGCTCATCCCCTGAGCTGTAACAAACACATTAGCTTTTGCTTAGGAAAGCAGCATCGCCAAAGAAAATCCATTAAATGAAACTTGAAAAAAAGTGGATTACCTAAATGAAAAACTATATGCTTTTGTTAGTTACTTTCTCTTTGTTAGTCTCATGGGACTTTAATATACTCACATGTGATTAGCAGTTAAATAAAACAGTTTATCTACTAATGTCTTCTCAATGACAACAGTTGAACAAGCAGAGTTTTTTCCTGTTGTTTCCTGCAAATTTTTTAAGACCATCATCACAACACGATGCAGCATCATACACGCCAACACTAAATATGTACATACTTTGCCTTTTCCTCTCTTCTCTCCTGCTAGAAACTATAAATACCTATCTTGAAATTTCTAGTGTTGTGTGTGAAGTCCAGTGTTTGCTCTCGGCAAATGCAGGCCAATGCTGGCACAGTAACACCGGGTGGCAGCAGTGGGTTTTCAGCCAGAGAGTTGAGCTGGAGGGAGGTTGTTGTCACGAGTAATGAAGACATAGAAATTAATTTTGGTTTGACTTCTGAGCAGAGTGCTTGGCATGTTATTCAACTCCAGATTTCTTCAGTCTGTCATTTGTTCATGCCTCACTGTCCCAGATTTCTTCTTTTCACTTAACCTAACATCATAATTACTGTAAGAATTACAGACTCATCAGGATTTAGGATACAGGAGGCTGTGTCACGTATGTATCATCTGCTGAGAATTTGGGATTATTGCCAATGCTTTGTAGCTGAAGGAAAATTGGACAGCATTTTGTCTGTAGGGTATACATCATGTTTGTCCTGCTCTTTGTCCCTGCTTAACATGTCAGAGTTGTGACAAGTGTAATAGAAGAAACCCTTTCAGAAACATATTTTGCAATTACTGCAAACTTTGCTGGGCAGATGACAGAGCTCGGGAGCAAGCTGCCTGTTAACTGTTGTCTTCTGACACTGGGTTTTCTTCACTTGACAGGTCCTGTCTGAGCGGGCATCACTTGGTACTTGGGCGCAGAACCCTGAGCAAAGATAATTTGTTGAGCTGTTTTCTTCCTTCTGGAGGAGACTAGGATGAGGTTGGGCTCCAAAGCAAACAACTTTTTTGTCCACTATACATGTTGCCTGTTGCTCTGGTAATTCCCAAATGCAGTTGCTTTTTAGCAATATAAAGACTTCTTCTTGTAGGAAAACAAGTGGAGGTTTTAGAGATTTGAGAGTCCACACCTCAGAATATATCTTGCCCTTGGCCCTAGCCATTGGTGAGACACCCTCAACACGTACTTGAGGAACAAATAGGACCGTTTTGTAACATTGGTGGTGCAGTACTATAGCTCAAGATGCTAGTTTGGTTTTTTTTCTCCTCAGGAACAGACAAAATTTTTCCAAGTGTCTCACATTCCTCCAGTTGCTCAGACTTCTCTATTTCAGTGATTTAGCTGAGCTGGCTCATTATGTCTTGCTTGCTTTCACTACTGATTAATGCCTCAAAATCACCAGTCCCAGCTGAAAGCAGTTACAACAGACTTCATAGACTTCTGCAAAACCAAAATATTTTTGTTGTTCATGTTGTTAATTCCTCTGTCAAATTCAGGGCTTTTAATGTTGTTAGACCATAGTTCAAAATCCAATTAAGGCTTTTGTACAAAGGTTAGTAATGTATCTATCTGCAGTTAAAAACTATTTCTTCAGCAGTTAGTGTGTTGAAAGTCATCCACTGCCTTCCAAAAATTCTTTCCAGTTCTCTTTTCTCCCCGAAATCATTGGAACAGAATCTGGGGCAGCTCTGTTGATGGCAGAGCTGATAATCTTAAGTCCTAAATGCCTTGAAGCTACACATAGTTATGTGCAATATATATAAGAGTACCACTGGTAAGTGCTTTGGCTACTTGTCCTGGACCAGTGGTCCGAAGTACAAACACCTAATTTCCTGCCTCATTTGTTGAGTCTTAAATAAAAATAAAAAAGACGAACTCTGTTGTTTGGTTCAGAAAGTAGGAAGAAGGAGAAGTGTGTTTAGAAGATAAATTGGACATTAATAAATTTTATTTACTTATGTTTTGCCATCAGCAGCACCACAAGTATATGTACTGTGAAACTTGGATGCATTCCTGCACGGAAAAACTGATCCTGCATATGATGCAAAAACAAGATCTGAGAAGGATTTCCATTCCTAGAAGAATAGCAATATATATTATGTATAATGCAAAAAGATATATGACATATTTGTAATATATACATCAGCTATATAGCTGACAAGAAATGAGAGACAAGACTTCTCCCTAGAAACAACTGCAAATCTTGCAAAACGTGTGTTGAACTGTGCTAAAATGAGAAAGAAAGGGCTCAGAAATGTCTTCTCTTTTCCATCGTGCTTTCTGCTCCCCATTTGCCACTCTTGTAGCAGATGCATGCTGTTCCTCTGTGCCACTTCATCCCACTACCATGCCACCTGCTTCAGGTATCACACAAATGATCCCTTTTGAGTCCCCCAAGAGGTCCTCAGGAGCATCATCCAGTGCCTGAGACATTTTGCTGGAGTACTATTAGCCCCAGCCATCTTTCTTCATAAAATTTCTCTACATTTCCTTACTTGGCTTTTGCTCTACTCTACCTTGCCCCTAATATGCTTCCCTGCTCATCTCTCCCTACAGTGATATCTTTTCTGGGGTGCAAATTACTATGTGGCCATAGGTCCATGCACCATTGTACTAGGGTCAGTGCTGTCATGAGAGATGGGAGAAGGTTCAGAGCCTCACTAGTGGCTGAAGGGAGGAGAAGGTATGAAAGGACAGCTAGAGGGATTGGGAGAGATTCTGTAGCAAACCAGGCTTAAATCACTTAAAACACTTCAGAATCCACTCTACCATATTCTCACAACACCCTCAAGCACCTTGTGCAGTCTAAACTACTGACTGTTTTCGGCACTGGAGAAGCCACATTGATCATCTGTAATACATGTTTACACAAAAGTTATTTACACAGATGCAAAATGCAGCAGCTCATTAAATAATTTTTCATCATGTGTCACTTATGGAGCAGAAGAAAATTTGGCTGCTACATTGCAGTTTCTACTGAAGTGGCTAGGACATAATGCATTGACACTCAGCTGAAGCAATCAGCTTGAGAAATTTTGTATTGACTGTATTCTAGAGAGTAATTAAGCTTCCTACAGTAAGCAATACTTGTTAAATTGAGTGTTACTACTCGTTCCTTAAAGCAGATAATGCTACATTGTTTTAAACAGCCTGTCTTATCTTCCCTAAAGAATTGAGATTATCTCATCTGTCTTGTTCTTCCCAGTCTCTCATGAAATACACTTTCATGTGTGTCCCTCAATTTGTTTTTCTTGTGGATTCTTATGGCAAGTGCTCAGATCTGTAGCTGTTAGAGCAGCAGCAAACCGATAAGTGGTAATGACATTCTTCCGTTTCTCAGGGCCCACTCTACTATTCTTGCTCACACAGAGTAGTTTCTCTTGTTATTGGAAATTATGGGATTGCTCATCTGTCAGGCACTACTCAAAGGAGTAAGAGCAGCAGAGGCACTGAGACATGGGTAAGATATGGCCACAGCTATAAAAGTGACAGGACAGAGACTTGCATAATTTATATGACTAATTTGGTTTGTTAGAGCAGAGAGAATAAAAACTTCAGCACCTCAATGAGCAGGGATTTTCTGTAACCTCTAGATCTTGTGATTTATCTCACTGCAATGCACAGGATTTATTCTTATGGTCCAGGACCAGAGTGTGTATAAACACCAAAGAAAATGCGGTTCAGTGCTTCTCCTGTAAAACAGTTGCTGCTTTAGTATAATGCTATGTTAATGTGATTAGAATATTCTCCATAATTAGAGTTTACATTATGGAACACCTTAAAGCATAAATGACACTGTTCTTGATACCATGCAAATATGCATCACTTAAATGTGCATTATTTGCAAGTCTCGAAGGAGCAATTGAGTCAAGTAAGCTAATTCTTCTGAGCAGGATTAGTATATCCCATGAGAAGCCATGTCACATTACAACTGATCTCTTAATTTTTTTCTAAAAATTCAGTCGCTGTGGTTTCTAGGTACCTTATATGATCAATTTTCTTACATTTCAGCTCTGGGATAGCAGTCACTAGGGAGGACTTTTAATCTCATGACTTTTATTAAAACACAAGAGCCAAAGCATAAGGCGCATTATTGTGAAGGAAGTAGGTCTGAGAAGCTGTATTCCCACATGCAGGAGTAAGTGAATTACAAGTTAATCTATGTGCAAAAGAGTTTCAGTGGTCTCTGTCTGCCTTCTGTGATTTTAGCTCTCCCTGGAAAAATGAACCAAACAATACTGCAAACACATATTTTTCCACTGTCAAATATTTCTCATTTCTAGACAGAGTCTCTTGGCACCTCAGTAACTTGTAACTTTCTCATTCCTAAAGTGGATTATTGGTCACTTAGGCAACAGGCACAATTTTCAATGAGTGAGCAGACTTGCCATGAAACTCTGCCAGCTAGTGATTTCTCCATGACTGGTAGAAAAACTTACCATATCATCTCTTGTATTTAAAGCTTGACAGAAGTCATTAAACTAGAGAAGATCTGAAAAGTAACTGAAGATTATCAGCAGAATAAGGCAGGGCACTGGATGCAGCAGTTCTCTGTTCGAGTGTTTATCATCAGGCTAAGTTTTTCTTAAATGTAAAATTGACTGGAAGTCAAACTGACATCCTCTCTTGGCAACCTGTATGTTTGTCCCACAAATCATGTATAACATTGATTGTTCTAGAAACTGCTAGAGCAAATAACGCAGCACATCCTGTCTTTCTGCACTCTTGTAAAGTCATGGATATTTTTGTTACAACAGCACATTTACATATGACATAGCATTTTCTCAGCCAGAACTCCATTTTCAAAAGAAAAGCTAAATTCTTTAAGAGAATATCAGTGCAAGCTCCCTGAGGAAGAAAGATGTTTAGGGTTTTTTTTTTCTGTTTTAGGTTTTCAGCAAGATTTCCTATTTGGTGGTATAACCCATCCCCTGATTTCTTTTGAACAGACTGAATGGTTAGATTCTAAAGCCATGGCTAATACAGCATAAGCTGAGGAACTGCTGTAGCAACCTTGTTGTGTACAGTACTAGATGGTGGGTTTGAACAATATCCTCCTGTTTCTCCTTTTTCTCTCAATTCTCCCCATCAACAGGGCATTGGAACAGGGATCTTCCCTGTTCTGTCCTTGTTACAATTCTGGTCAGAAATATCTTGCAGAGCAAACCAATGGTCATTGACTTAAATTTTTAATAGTTGGAAACAATTCTGATGAAGGTATTCCGATTCTTGTGAAATAACTTTAGTGAATGTTTTGGAGTACCACTTGAGTGCACTCTTACATCTTCTTAATGTCTTCACCAGTAAATATTAATTTCATAAAAATTTAAAATCTAATTCTAACTATCATTGACAAGATATTTCTTCAAAATTCACATATCCAGAAGTCTAACATTTACCTAAGGTCTATGCAAAACTAAGTCTTGCTGACTTTTTTTACAATTGCCTCTTACATGCCTTCACTTGTCACAGCTGCTGTAGGAGAAAACATTTGATATCAAGGTCATGTTGAGTTTGTAAGGATTACAATATTGCTTTCACTTGTCTGTCAATAAATAAGGTTAATAGCATGAATGACTGCTCAGGATTATCTACATCCCGACTTATTCTTTTGTATGGCCTTTAAAGGTTCCTCAGACAGGGTGTCAGCACTATGACTGCAAATTTCCTGTCTGAAAGCTGTGACTGGTTCATGAAGAGTACATAGCCACCGGTATCTTTTTAGAAAAAAAAAAGCTATGTAGCTATGGCTGAATTTTTGAATTGTTTTTGTTTGGTTTTCTTCCTATTCTTTACTGTGGAGGCAGTGAACAAGATTTTCATTTCCCTTTAGAGGCAATGTGATTCACAGACAGTTTGTTTCCAGCACTTGTGAGGTTCATGCTTGTGCCAACTGGATGAAATTTAAATCAAATGTTCAGAGGGAGCTGGATGGTCTCCAGTTATTTCCACAGAGAAGCCTGAGATACTGGATGAAACCTAATGCAAAGACTACAATCTTCACTGCCTGTGTTGTTTATTAAGCAAATTTCTCTCTCTAGTCTAAAACCAGTTACTTAATTTAGGTGTTTTGAAATATACAACTGTTTGAATACATGGATTTGTGTGACCCAGTTGGAGTTCTGATCACAGATAAAAGATTACATTAAATGAGATGCGTTCAAGAAATATTAAAAAGCCAGAAACAGTTGTCAAAACTCAAGGCCATCTCAACTCATGAGGTTCTAAAACTATGAATGTGGAGAGCTTTGCATGAAGGAAAAAACAGCCATCCAGAAATTCTTATAGTCTACAGCCTCTTGGGAATTTTCTGAGTTGCATTTTGCTTTTGAGAATTTCCCCTCAATCTGAAATATGTTTCTCCTTAGCCTTCAGTGGAAGCCAGCAAGCAGCAACACCTCTGAAAACACCATGATTAAGACCAAGATTCTCAAAATAACTAAATGTTTAACTTGTCTTTAATTCTTTGGAATATAGATTCCCAAATACCTTTAAAAATCCAGTCATACTTTTGAGAAGGCTAGAGAAGTTCTGTAGAAGATTTCTTCATGCAGATGAAAACTTTTTGTATTTGTGTAGAAGTCAGGAAAAAATACAGGGAATTCTCAAGTTAGTATTGGACGGGAGTTCAGAAAATATGAAGCGCAACAATAAAATTCTAAAAAATATTATTACATGAGTAAAGGCCAGTGATGTCTGTGTCACAGCTTATACAAATCAAAATAAAAACTTGTTTAGCACTTTCCATCCGTATATTCCAGTGGCTTTGCACCAAAACCTCCCCAAATATTTAAAAATATGAGCATCAGAATTGCTCCTAGATTCCCTTACAGCCCTCAGAAATCTTTCAAAAAGTGAAATTCTGTAAGAGGAAAAGAGAAATCACATAGAAAATGTGATATAAAAGTTTTATATTAAGAGGATAATAGTTATGTTGAGTAATACCCACTGACACTTTACTAGATACTTCATAAGAAGGAAAGCCTTTGCTCCAAGTAGTTCAGAATCTCAGCACTATAAATCCAACCTTAATGTTTTATTTATTTCCTTTGTTTTGAGTCTTACTGCGACTATAAGCATTTTTCCAGTATAGTTGAAGGTTTGGGAATTGGAGTTTGAAATATGTAAATATGCATTTGAATGGTTACAGTGCTTTTAGACTAAAGGTTTTTATCTCAGACCTTTGATAATAATTACTCTGTAATAAATAAATATCAGAGTTCTAGATAGATGCAAGCAATTTAATCTGCAGGATTAATATGTGGGTTTAGCTAATTAAACTTCCCTGGCCAACCTATGGCTTGCATATATACAAATCTGCAAAGAAAGAATAACAGGAAAGAGTAATAATAATTCAGAGCACCTGACCACACTGGAAAATCAGGACCAGAGCAGACATTGAAGGAACTCTGTAATGCTAAAGGGGAAAAACATCTGTTATGCAGATATTTCTTAGTGTTGAATATAAGACTATCCTCTGGTATTGTTAAGTTGGAGACAAACACACCCATATCTCAGCTAAAGCTCTCTTACAGCAGGGAGCAGACATTTTGATTCAGGACCGTCTGCTTTTTTGTACTTTCTGTTTAGGCTATGGATGACAGCACATGTTAAAGTATTAAAATAATTTGGATCATGCTGCCTTTTTCTGCTAATATAAGTCTTCCATCTTGTTTCACCTGCTTTCAAGTCACAATGTAAGAATTAGGTCAATGCACACAGCCCATGCTGAGAACAGTGTGCCACCACAATAAGGAAGGAGAACAGCAACGTTCGGCATTGTTGGTGGATAGGGACTACAGCTGTGTCTTTAATGTGGCAGAGCACAGAGCAAGTCCCTGGGAATGACAGCCTGGTGACCGTTTGTGGCAATCCACACCAAAGGTGGTCTCTAGCTCTGATGGTGCTTTTAGTCCTCTAACAAGGTCCTTACAATCTATTCTGTTGTTTCTGGAGTGGATTCTGAATGTGTTCCCCAGTGGAGAGCTTCCTTCTGAAGTATGTACTCTGGTCAAACCCACAGACTTAAAAAGAGTGTCTGCCCTGCAGGCATGGCATTAGGAGAAGTCTGGCTGTGGGAGAATGACTAACAAACTGAAGCAAACCTTCATGCAAAGCCCTAAACTGTCTTAGCAAGACTGCAAGACAGCTCTGTGTTTGGGTGCTACCTGGTTGCACTGTAGCACACAGACCTGTCAGTCCACTTGGGCAGTAAATGAAAAGTCCAATGCATAGCATTTCAATATCAGCAGTGTCATATTACAAAGTCATGATGTTGTCAGAAAGTTTTCTTAGGAGACACTGTTTTCTGAGCTGCAGCTGAGAGGAAGAAAAAAGGTTTCCATCAAGGAGTCAGGCAGGTGCTGTTTCACCAGGCAGTTCACCTACTGCCAGTGGTACAGGTTTCTCTGTTGCCAGCCACAGTGAGGTATTTTGAACTCTCAAGTGCATCAGAAAATCCCTTACCATAGGCCTGCTAGTAGGGGACAAAACATGGAATCATAGATTTTTTTATTGTTGTTTGGAAAGGACCTTTAAAGGTTATCTAGCCCTGCAATGACCAGGGACATCTTCAACTAGATCAGGTTGCTCAAAACTCCATCCAGCCTGATCTTGAATGTTCCAGGGATGAGGCATCTACCACCTCTCTGGTAGTCTAAATCTACCCTCTTTTTGTTTAAAACCATTATCCCTGTCCTATCACAACAGGCCCTACTAAAAAGCTCATCCCATCTTTCTTATAAGCCCTTTTATATTTAAAGTATTTAAAGAACACAATAAGGTCTCCCCAGAGCTTCCTCTTCTCCAGGCTGAACAACCCCAACTCTCTCAGCCTGTCCTCATAGGAGAGGTGCTCCAGCCTTCTGATCATTCTTGTGGCACTCCTTTAGAACTAGAGTAGAGCTGGAGCAGAACCTCCCTTGACCTGCTGGCTACACTCTTCTTGATGAATCCCAGGATACCATTGGCAGTGGATATCATGTGCCTTGACTTCAGCAAGGCTTTTGACACTGTCTCCCATCACATCCTCGTCAAAAAGCTCAGGTAGTGTGGCTTGGATGAGTGGACAGTGAGGGGGATCGAGAGCTGGCGCAGAGGGTGGTGATCAATGGCACAGAATCAAGCTGGATGCCTGTGGCCAGTGGAGTTCCACAGGGATCAGTTCTGGGGCCAGTCTTGTTCAACATCTTCATCAATGACCTGGATGAGGGGACAGAGTGTACCCTCAGCAAGTTCCCTGATGACACCAAACTGGGAA
The DNA here is from genome assembly GCA_013401255.1 of Urocolius indicus. NCBI lineage: Eukaryota > Metazoa > Chordata > Aves > Coliiformes > Coliidae > Urocolius > Urocolius indicus. The sequence continues at coordinate 61,833 of WBNH01009867.1, forward strand.
GACTGGCTGGTTCCCCAGAAGGCTGAGGATCTCAAGTGGCTTGAGAGGTGGGCAGAGAGGAACCTCATGAGGTTCAACAAGGACAAGTGCAGAGTCCTGCACCTGGAAAGAAACAACCCCATACACCAGTACAGGCTGGGGGTCGAACTGCTGGGGAGCAGCTCAGCAGAGAGAGACCTGGGAGTCTTGATTGATAATAAATGGAACATGAGCCAGCAATGTGCCCTTGTGGCCAAGAAGGCCAATGGTATCCTGGGATTCATCAAGAAGAGTGTAGTCAGCAGGTCAAGGGAGGTTCTCCTCCCTCTCTACTCTGCCCTGGTGAGGCCTCATCTGGAGTCCTCAGGCTGCCCAGAGGGGTTGTGGAGTCTCCTTCCTTGTAGGTCTTCAAGACCCACCTGGACATGTTCCTATGCGACCTGATCTAGTTGAACCTGCTTCTGGAGGAGCATTGCACTAGATGATCTCTAAAGGTTCCTTCCAACCCTACCATTCTATAATTCTATGATTCTATGAAAACTTCAATAACTCCCATTTCCTTTAGGTTTATAGACTGTTGATGATGTTGGTTTGTGTGTTCCAGTAGTGATAGTTTTGATCAGGTTTCTTTCCTCCGTAGAAGGGAAAAAAGGAGAGGAATTGGTTTTGTTGAGATGCTTCTCCTTATTGAAGGAAATCCTTAATATTTCCGGCAATATTGTTCCTCTGCCAGGTTTTTGCATAGAAATATGTAAAGCAACCTGGAAAATTAGTGGGGTCCTATTTGCACTGCTTTCGTGAGTAAAACTTGTACAGAAATTAAGTATAAACTGACAAATGCCAAAGATTTCACTTTCTTAAAGAGGAGTATGGACATTTTCAGTCAGCGAAAGGGGAAAAGATCAGATTTCATTAGCATGCATGTCAGATTGAATATAATATTTTTTTTATTACTTAATATGATATAAACATTATTATCTGGAACCTAAGAAAATGTATTTCTATTGGTTTGAAATGTATGATTGTTCTCTAAGTCATCTTTGTTTTAGCTACACTTATGCACAACTCCTGAAATGAATGTCAGTTGAACTCCAGTGGCATCACAAGAAATTTGAAAGCATCATCCCTGTGGAGAAGTTTACGTTCTTACTTTTTGTTGGAAATGAGTCTGTGCAGTCTAGCTTATGGAAGAGCAGAAAGATACTTCAGATCGCTGGCATTCAATGAATGAGATGTGAAACGAATTTCATGTGGATCACCCCTTGGAGGCCTGTCATAGTAGATAAGGCAAAGTGGATAGATGCTGCATTAGTTCATGTATGCTTCTAAGTAGCAGAGCTAATAACTGAATCATAATTTCACTTCAGGACTCTATACTGTCCTCCTTTGATCTCTTCACTCATCACAGCAAACTAGAAAATATCATAATAACATTTTCTAAATACATGCAGGAAGAAAAATGATATAAAATAACCAAAATACTCCACAAGCAGAACCTATTATTAACTCCTTTAAAGAGAAAAGTGTCAGACATACTTTTTATTTTTAATTTTCAAGATATATAAGCTTGTTTTCAACTATTTGTATGTGGGACAGCATTAAAAACTTCATGTGTGACAGACTATGCTTGTGTTTTACAAATCCTTCCACTTAACTCGTGTTAAGAAGATGATATAGAGACACCTGATACTGCAGTAAAAAAGCATACTTTGCTCAGATCTCATCAATTCTTTAGATTTTTTTCTCATGAGAGATTAATTACATAATGAATGGAGATTGATCAGGGATTCTCAGTGTGGAAAGGTAAACTAGTGTGGGTTTTGTTAGAAGTTGTGTCAATATCAGCTCTTCCAAGCACTCACCTTCTGCCTGCCAAGTCACAGGGTAGAAAGTACCACTGTTGGCAGCAAACACTAGTTCTGTGTCTGGCCAAAACTTTTTGTTTCATTGGAGAAAATTCCAGTGAGTATTACTTGGTCAGTTTAATCCTCCTCTCTTTACTCCAGAAGTTGTCTCAAAAACATGTTGATTTACTCTAAACATCCAGGAGCAGATCTGAGAGATGCTGCTCCTCTAGGTTCCTTTGACTATTAATGCTGCCTCTGTGCAAGTCATACTACATTCAGCTGCCTCAAGGGACCTTTTACTGCTTATTCCTGTAATTTTTGATTAAAAAAACTTGAACTTTTGTTTTCCTAGGTAGTCAAATGCAAGACTTACATTTTTTTCTACAATTCCTACAAATTCTAAGTGAATTATGGACTGAAACTTTTCAGTTTGTGACTCTGATTTTTTCTTTTACTTTCCTTTTGATTCATTTGTATGTGTGTGTATCCATTCTAGTTGTTTTTATTCACCTCTGCATCACATAGAAAAGCCTGGCACAGAGTGCTTTGGCAGTGATTTTAGACTGTGAGGCATTTTATATGTCAATGTTATGAATGATCAAATAAAGGAGGGCTAGTGCATGTGTTGTTATTGCTTCTTATCTAAACACCCAACAAATGACTACTAAGGAAATCACTGTCTTTGCAGTCAAATAAAATTGCAAACCTTCACCACTTTTGAATGGCTTCCTGCTCTGGTTAAGTAAAGGAAGGACAAGAAGACAGCTCATCATCTCAGTGTATTTTTTATTAAATGTAAAATTTCTAACAAGAGGATTTTGGAATAATCGCAGTCCACGAATCACAATGTAGATACAAACAAAATGACTTTGCAAAACTTTTGCATCCATAGAGGTTAATAGAGATGTAGTTAAACCTTGTTTTGTGAATGCTCCCTGAAAGAGGTAAAGTATGTTCCTTGACTCTGAAGCAAAATGAAAGATGATTAAACATTGATTTTTAGATAAAAGAAAATCATATATACATGAAAATCCTCTTTGCTCTTAAGGGAAGTGGGGTCTAAAATGCTTTTGAAATCAAGTTCTGACATCAGAACTCCCCAGTAAGTCATAATTTGAGAGATGAACAAATTGCTGCATATCATCAGCCTGTTTTATTGGTAATAAGATGAGGACATTGTAGTAGCTGTTGCTTGCAAGTGTCCTTCAGTATTACAATGTTCTTGTTACCACATGCTGAGAATTCACATTTCAGAAGTAATCTTCAAATCTCTTAATTTTTGTTCTGTTAACAATTGTTTGTTTTCTGATCTGTGTTAAGTTTTCTCTGCGACTATATTTTTGAGTTTGTCCTCTGAGATTTCATATCACTTATTTCTACTGCATCAGAGAACGGGCAGAGTTTTGCTTTCCAGTTTTCCAAGTCAGATGAGTGTTTGTTCCAGTACAAAAACACAGCCCAGGCTCCCGTACCTATTTCCTGTATAACTTAATAACTTTAATGGACTGTTTCTCTGGGTAATTAACTGCTGTGTGGGGAATTTTCACACATCTCAACTGACAAACACAGTTTCTGCTGTGTTCCACTTTATCTCTGCATTAAAAACAACCCAAACACCTAGTGAGTGACAACTGAAGGAGAGGCTTTTGTCTGTAGTTATACAAACAAATAGGATTTCAATGTGTATGAAGTTTGCTATAAAGCTGCTGATTTAAATTTCTTTAATGATTAATTAGGCTTAGGAAAGTGAACACACAGATTGGTGGCAGAAGAGTCTTTCCTGCTCACATAGCTTTGTGACCATTGTGGCTTCTTCTGCACGCCAGCATAGATGGTCCATTACACCCAGAATCCCAGGAAACTCTGCTCTGTTAATCCCACAGATATTTGGCATCCCCAGAGTAGTGCCATTATTAATGGAAGAATCTCAAGGCTGAAGCCTTACACCATTTTGTTCAAGGAGTAGTCCCACCCAGTGGGCAGGACCAGGCTTCTGCTACTCCATCATTCCTCAGGAAGATTAAATGTTCTGATGAGGATTCAGACGTTTAATTTTCAAATGTAATTTTTTTTCTCTATTATCAGTCTTTCTTGCTTCATGGTCCACAACTGTACAAGCTTATGCATTTTTCACTGATCTAATAGCTACATAGAAATTTGTTCACGGATAAGTGTCTGTCACCTCTCTAGGGGGCACTCTGTAAAAAGCTCTTAACTAATATGCACATAACCAGGTAGGCATGTAAACAAATAACCTTTGGAAAACATTTTTCTTCTGCTTCTCTGCTTAAGAGTCATGAGATAAGAACATTATTAAGGACTGAAGTGAACAGAACAAGTAGTTAAGATTGTCTGTAACCCTGTATCTGAGCTTTCTTGATGACTTCAGCAACCTAGATCTGAAATTCCATATTTTTCAAAATCCAGCCTGACAGAGTTAAGGACAGGATTCTTGAGATTCATGGGTTACTGTCACTTTGTACGCCTGCTAACAGAAAACATATAGGATACAAGCAAATGTACAGTAGCTTGGGTGCTTAACAGCTTGGAAAACAGCCATTCATTTGTCAGGTTCTTCATAGAGAGTAGCTGAAAGCCTTGTCAGCCACACTTTGTTCTCTAAGGTAACTGATCTTGGTTTATTACTGCTTTCTCAGATACACAGGTACAGTTCAAACTGAATTGTGGTGTTTTTTTGGCAGTTGTTTCAGATTGGGGGTTTTTCTGTTTTTTGCTTTTAGTGCAGACAAGCATGTCATCACTGCCGTCCTTTTCCATCTCCAGTATATGGTCTGTTACTGGAATAGCATTTGTGGCAACATGAAGTTCTTAAGTAATATTACTGGTACAAAGCATTTTACCTTGCTAACAATGAGGTAGAAAGCTCTGGACTTGAAATCAGGCATATGGTGGCAGTGTAGAGCATGCTGCACAGGATATCCTGAGGGTTGTAAGATCAATTCAGCCTTGCTCAGCCATGTCAACAGCAACTATCTTAAAACGCTGACATGGCTTAGCTTGATTGGTTGAAGAAACTTAACTGCCTTGATAAGGTTAAAGGGGAATCCAGGCAAGAACAGAAAACAAACCAAAACACTGCTTAGAAGCTTGACTGCACACCACAGCAACCCATTGAAAACACAAACAGTGCAAATTACTTTTCCTTCATAAAAAACAAAACAACAAAAAACCACAAAACAAGTCCTGTGTAAAAAGGAATCATTTGATCTCTACAATCTTTTCAAGCAACACCACCAACAAAGCTAATTACATTAGTCTTCCTTTCTGTATCATATGACCTGGGAGTGTTCTGGAGCTGAGAGCTTTGGGAGAAGAGACTGCATCCAAAATGCAAATTTTTATCCTGAATGTAAACCTTTCTGCTGGAGATGGAGTCAGCAAATAGATATAAAGCAGTGACTTATTGCAAAAAATAGTTGGTAGAGCGTTAGGGTAAAATTGGAAGAACACTTAAGTCAGTGCAAAGGTCTCCATACTAAGACCTTCAATAAACTAGTTTTCAAATCAAATTGGGTGCACACATTTCAAGTTTGCTCTTAAATATTTTAAAGACTGTACCAGTTCATCAGTCTACTGACTTTTGTTTTCTGAATGAAAACTAGTTATTTTCTAAATGACTTATTAATACAGTCTTGATCTTGAAATGAGTTTTGCCTGTTTTACTATCTTAGAAAAAAAAAAAAAACAAGTGGAAATTTGTTATTAGTAGCCATTCACCACACAATGCAACATGTGCAAAATAGGCACAGGCATTATTATACATGCAATTAATAGTTACAGGATCTAAGCCTGTCCAGAATGTTTTATTACTTTCTGTTTTCACCAAAGCTTGTGTCCTTTGCTCTATGTTTAGGTTTTGTGATCTGCAAAGAAGACATGAGGTATTTGATGCCTGGCATAGGCCAGGAAGATTTTTATAAGACCTGTCCCTTATTTCATGTCTGACACAATGTATTACATGGAGAAATTATAACCGAAAGTAGGCTGCTGAGATTTACAAAACTCTTGATTAAATGAGAAACAAAGTAAGAGTTCTGATGAATTGCCAAATTGAATAATTGAGAGTTTGAAGAGGTGGTACAGACAAAATAGTATGGAGACGAGCTAGGAGTACCTCAAGATAAGAAGTCAGTTTTAGGGAGCTGAAGGTAAAGTCAAGCAGACATAACCTGGCTTGGAAAAACTAGCACAGAACTGTGGGCAATATAACACCTTCTGGAGAGCAAAATTATGGAAACCTGCACTCTTAGGACTGGACTGTACAAAATTAAATGGAAAAAAAAAAGTCAGAGAATCAGGAGTACATGCTAGCCTGTTTCAAATAAATCTATGATGTGAAAATCCTTATGAATCTAAGAATCCAAGTAACTGGAAACATAAATTATTAAGTAATGGTAAAACTATGGTTTGAAACTAAAATGGATGGAATTACAGTGCTATATTTTGTTTAGTATTATGTTTATAGAATCAGCCAAATCACTGACATTTCAGAGTTATGATGTCATTAGTCATGCTGGTATATCATTTGAGAGAGCATTTTTTTTTCTGATGTAAGAATACCATGTAGTGTTTTTATACTGAACTGTCAGACTAAATTAAGACTAAATTCAGTGTGCATCCAGTCTATTCAAGCTAAATTGGGTGTAAAGATTTGGGAGTTTATTTGGTGTGTTTTTTGCTTAGAGGATAGTGCTAGTTGCCTTCTCTCAGTGGGCATTGCATTGCAGGAAGGAACGTAAAGATTAGTCATTTTACTTAATTTTTTCTATTAAATTTCTAAAATTAGTTTACTTACATTTTTCTACTGAAAACTCTGAAGCAAAGCAGGTGACAATGTCCTCCAGAGACACAGAAACTACAGCTAAGTATGAATTAAATTTCTTAGAACAAGTCTGGGTAAATATGGCTCAGAAGGAAAAGATTCTTGTTTTGTGGCTTTCAGTCTAAAAGTTACAATGGTTCATAAATGGTACAAATTGATTTTATCTCTCAAACACAAACAGTTCAAAAAATATTTTAAAAAAATTTATTTGTTTAAAAAATATGTTTCAAAAATATTTATTTTTCTGACAGCCAGGATATCATGTTGACCTTCAGAAAGCTGGCTGGACAGCTAGAAACAGGTACCTTGATATTTTGAATTACAACCTTGTCACTACTCCAAGCAAAGAAAGAATAAAGCCTACACCAATGCTTTGGTGTTTATAGCCATTTCATTCAGGGACCACATCCCATAGCAAAGCTTGGCTGAGATACTACATCTCATTTCTCTTGGTTAATATTCTAGACATCAGGAGACCTACACAATAGGACAGAATTAAATGACCTTGTCCACTGAGGTTCTTTATCTAGTTTTCTAGCATCTCCCTGTAATGCTTTTCTAATACTATACTTACATGCCTTGAACATCGAGTCCTTCTCTTCAGCTAAGAAAATGCTACTATGGCTTGCATCACGTTTACAAAAATTTCCAGTCTCCTGTTTCCTGCTAACAACATTTGAGGAAATGGCCATTAGTTTCATTCATTTCTTTTGTTTGTTTGATTTCAGTTCTTACTATTTCAGTGTCAAAATACTGTGTTTCTATACTGGTGTCATTAAATTGTTTGATTTTCTTTGTACATAGCATACTGGCTGCCCAGGGAGGCTGTGGAGTCTCCTCTGGAGGTTTTCAAAACGTGTACGTGTTCCTGTGCAACCTAATCTAGGTGGACCTGCTTTGGCAGGGTGATTGGACTAGATGATCTCTAAAGATCCCTTCCAACCCCTACAATTCTGTGATTCTATGATATATTATCACTTTGACTTCCTATGATGTTAATCATTAAAATAATGATGCAATTATGACTGTGTGAGGTCTTAAAAGATGGTTCAGTATAGAAATTTTATGTTGGACAGTGTCAACTAATACTCCTGGATTCTATTGCAATTCTGCCACTGGTCTTGTGAATAAACTTGGTAAAATAATTTCATTGCTCTTCATGTTTTTCCTCTTGTAAAATGCAGATAACGTTTGTCTCTTGCTGATGCAGAGTGCTATATTGGAGCAAGATAATGTACATCAGTGCATATACAATAGCAAAGGCTTGGCATTCTCACAACTGAGGAATTCCAGATGAAAGTAGAATTTAAAATAAAAAAAAAAAGTGGAAATATGTATAGTAACTTATTTAAACACACATCAAAAAGTAAGGTACAAGACTGCTATGTGGGTTTTTTTATCTGGGAAGTTTACCTGAAGCCTTGGGAATGTGCAACAGGAATTCCTGCTTCTGAGAAAAAACTGAGATGTAATTCCAAACTCCTTGTATTGATTTATGTGATTCTATAAAGGCATAAATGCACGTACAGCTATCAAAATCTAGAAGAGTAACTGTCAGGAGCAGGGGGTCCCTACAACATACATTTTTGCTTTGTTTATAGAATCCTTTAGACAATCCTGGTGTATTTGCCCAATCCTGTACATTTGTAGGGTTCATGCACCACTTCTTGCTGAAGCAGAACTGCAGTATCACAGTACTGACACTTCCCACTATTTACAATGGAGCAGTTGTATCAGCAATTTTTAAATATTTTTTTCACTTTTGTGGGGACCTATCTTAGCCTTCATGTATTTCATTCATTTAACCAAGATAAAGAGATACCTATAACTCTTGTTTTTAAATCTATGAACCTTTTTTTCTGTAAGTCAAGATTTCTTAATTTGAAATTTTTCAGGTCTTAGGTTGCTGTTGTTGATATATAACCAAATCCCTGTTGTGTTTTCAGAATTAAGTCCATGGTATTTTGACATTTTGCTTTGCCTAGACTCTACCTCTCCTTCCACATTATGTCACTGTTTTGAATAGATGATTTTAAGAGTGTCTTGAGCTTTCTAGTGCAGAAATTGCTTTTTTGGATGGTGCAGCATACCTCCGAAGGCTGTGAAACTGCCTTTTAAACAGGCATCATCTACGTGTGTACCCACAGGCACCAAAGAGCTTTATGAAAACTCTGGTTGTTGCATGTCAGATAATATTTCTATGAGGAAAACAACATGAAAAGATTGCTTAAATGATCAAAACAGAAAAAAATGAACAATGACATGACACTGAGAATTCCTGAATATTGAACCAGTAAAAAAGCACACTTCTCAGTTCTCCTCAAACAGAGCCTGTCAGGAAAACAAAGCAAGTCAAAAACAAGTAGCACAGGCATGTCTTCTTTCTCCCAGTTTTGATCCTTTACCTGCTACTTTGAAGAGTGAGTTGCCTAATAGCTTGAATGAACTGTTAATATTTCAATTATTTAAAAGGTCATCAGTGTGCAGGAGACCTCTGCTAAAAGCTAGAGAAGCTTTCTGAAATCAAACAGAAAAGACAGGAACAAAGTACAGGCAAATCTATAACGCTGGCTGATGTGGAAGAATACGCCTTATGAAAAAGTTCACACAGAGACCTTGACTCATTGAAGAACTGCATTGGATTTAACCATGTTTACCGTCTCAGCAGTTAATATCCTTATTTAATAGAACAGAACTTGTTTTTATTTAATCTATCCATCTACTGAGCCATTTATTTCATATCCAGTTATCTTTGTTAATTTTAGAAGCTATATGGTAAAGTTTTTGTCTAAAGAGGAATGATGACCCACAATTTTTACTTGTGGGATAGCAAGTGCCACTTTTAATTGGAAATTAAGACTTGGTTGTGAAACCAAAGTATTTTATGCTTTTAACAAAAAAAAAAGAGAAATTTAAAATAATTTTGTGACTATATGGGTTAGAACTAATATCAGCACATGAAAGTTCAGTGTCTGTAGAAGTGAATTTCCGTATTGCCATGGAATACGTGGCATTCCTTCTCTGTAACTAGGCTATCTGTAAGAAGGTCATGTTTTATGATAAAAATAGTGCAGCATGATACCCAGCAATACTTTAAAACTATAGAGATGTAGAAGTTTGCATAGTGCTTGAAAGTGATTACTGAAGACAGCATAAGCAAAGAAGTATTAGAAACTACCTTGTATTATCAAATACAAGTGTGGTATTACTGACAGTTTCAGAGCAATAGTAGCTGAATATGCATACCTGTGGGACTTGAGGATTTTCCTTTCTTAGCAATCCCTGGAAACTAAGCTTGAAATTTTATGTAGTTTCCCCTTAAGACCCAAACACCATTTTACAAGAAGATATGTATAAAACTTATCTATGTTTTCCTAGAGTTTTGGTATTATGTTTTGGACAGTTCCAACACAGATTTAAGCAGCGTGAGGCTAAATTGATTCCTGGAAGCCTGGGTGGTGCTACAAGTCTGTCCCATGTAACTGGCTCAGTTACTCTCTGTTTTCTTCCAAGGATGCATTTCTGGAAAGGGTAAAGGCTAGTAAGGAAATATTTCCCAGAAGAATTAATGTAATAGCAGTAAGGATGTATAGACGGACTTGAAAATGCACATTATTTAAATATACAGGGAGAGGATATATTACATGGAGGAGAGGACAGCAGGATCAGCTGAAGGAAATGCTGGCTTCCAAGCAGCTGGCTTTGCAGAGCAGATCACTGCTCTGAAAGATCTCAGCTGCTTCACCTGTAAGACTGAACACACAGTGTAATCTTTCAGTATCAGTGTTCGTTCTTGGTATCTCTAACTACATGGTTGTATATGTATTTCATAGTTGTCAACCTCTTCTTCAGATGACTCATGAGTATTTACTCATGAAGGCTGAAGGACAGAGAAACAGGGTAATGATGGTTAGTAGAGCACAGCATCAAACAATTTGTAAAAAAGTCTGAAACAACAGTGAGACAACTGCCAGCGGGATGCTGTTGCAATGCAATTCCTTGCCTCTACTTTTCTCTTTAAATGTAAACGTATTTAAAGCACTATTTGCTACTGTGCTTGCATTGCAGAAAACTAGTGATATCTACTTGTGGAAAAAAGCCAGTTCACCATCCCTTTAAGTCAGAGAAATAAACACAAGTAACTTTTGTAGGCTTTCTCCTCAAGTTCTCCAGAGTTATACACAACCATGCCTTCCCTAGGGTTTTAGTTTAGGTTTTGGATCTTCCCTTTGCAGACATGGAGGTCACTGAAGGACCTTTGTAATGAGCCTAGACACACCAATTCTACCAAAGCTTTTAGAGAGTGACTTAACTTCCACACCATTAGGTCCAGGAGAGTATCTTAGGTGGAAATCTCATGGAAGGTAACCACAGTAGTTTCGTAAGAATTTTTGCACATAGATTTGAAAGACATGTTGGCGCGAGTATTGTAAGAAAACAAAGAGGTATGCAATAAATGGAGACTGAGGAGAGGCTGCAAATGTCACTGTAATGGAAGTATGAGGAGTGAGACGCTGGAATTTGGGAGAGAATTTAGAGATATATGAAAGAAAAATATGTTTAATATGTTGAACATCCACATCTAATCCATCAAAAATTTGTACAGCCATTAATTAAAAAATTACATAGGCAGATAGAAAGGTTGTGCTCTTTCACTCTTATTGTTTCTCATTAAATGGCCTATTGGAAGCTACAAGAAGAGCACAGAGGTGTTTATCTCCTTACAACTCAGATATGTCTTAATCCTTCTATAATAGGCTATTGTAGCGAGGGTCTCATGAATTTCTTTTTTCAAGGTGAAGCTGCCTTTCTTACAATGAAATTTAAAAATAGTCATGAACTCCTTCCATTTCCTGTCTGCTAAGCAATCTTACACAGCTCAACGGGGTCAGTGCAGTCATATTTTCCAGACTGTAATAGGAGGCTTGGCACGCATAGATTTTCCGCTGTCAAAAATTAAGCTCTTGCTCCTGCATCTAGATTGCAGAGCAAGTGCTTTATACTGCTCACTCCAATATCACCAAGCCTGCCAGGAGTGCACTACTAGTGAGTGCATCCCAGCTCCTTCCCGGCTGTCACGTTCTTCCCCAGGGAACTCAGGGCAAAGAAATCAGTGCACATCTGAGATTCTTCCTGGCATGGGGACAGCATGTGGCCAGTACATATGACACATCACAAGGGACAGACATAGCAGCCAGTGTGTGTCCCCTCCACTGTAGTCAGGCCCCTGTGTCTTGGAAGTTTTCAGACTTCTGCTGATGCAGCTTTACTATTTAAAGATGTATATGCACCTAGCTTCTGCATGCCATACCTTTCTGCCAGCTCAGTCCACTGAAAGATTTGTGTTGCAGGAACCTGATCTTGCTCAGCTGAAGCAACTATTCCACCAGATAAACCAGAAGTCTCCTCCCATAGCCCATGTTAGGTGCCCTATGCCTGCACACAATTGTGCATATACGTCCCTGCCTACCAGTGCCTTCTTTTCCTGGAAACTATTCATCTCTGCCCAGTGAGGAACGTAGCTCCTCTTTCTCCTCAAACTTATGTTACCTAGACACTAGGATAGTCTCTCACATCTCATAGCCCATCAGAATGAGACAATACATAAAGGATAGGGCTTATCTCCCACCTCGTGCCTGTAACAACAGGATCCAGGCCAGAGGTACACGGAAGACTTGCCCATTTGCAAAGTACTAAAGCAGCACGATGCCCAGATGTGCTGTGTGACTCCTCCTGTCACTATACAATTTTGCATTTATGCTGGAAGTATTCTCTCCACTAGATCTGTTTCTTATACTTAAAAAAGGAACAGGAACATTTGGGTCTATGGTTGTTCCTAATTGTCTCCTCAAGCCCATACCTAAATTTTCACAGGAGAAGTTTCCAGGTCTAGAAAAAAGTGTTTGCTTCTTGAAATTTCTCACAACACTTGAATTCCTGCTGCAGCATGTACAACCAATATTTCTCATAGGAAGAGAACAAACTATTGCTTAGAAGAGTTCAGAAATGGAATATGCTGCACCAAAGGGGATGCTGAGAGATTGAATGTCACATATGTTGTACTTTTTCAAAAGCAATAAAAAGTAGGCATGCTCGCCGAGGAACATGCCTTGCAGACTTTCTATGTAGCAGAGACAATTAAGAAAAACTACAAAGCAAGCAAACTAATGACTGATAATTAACGTACACATTGTTATCAAAATTAATTACTTAACCCAGAGTCCCATTCAGTGCAGCAGCTGCTGGTAAGAACTATTTCGTATTCAGCTTTACAAACCTAGGAGGGCTGAGAGTTTCAGAGGCACCTCCAGAGCTCTAAGTACCTGAAGGAGTGCAGTGGCAAGGCTAGGGCTGTTAGATTGTGCAGCAGCAGTGCTAACCACAGGTGGCAGCTCAGGGCATGGTGCTCACTGTAAGGCCACTTGCCTTTCAAAACATGTCACAGCCTGGCTCTGTTTTCTGCCTGTGAGCTGACTTTGATGGTGCACTTTAGGAAAAACATGGTCTCAAGGCACTGTTTTGATTTTCAGGTCCCTTTAGGGGACAAAATTGGACACTTAGGGGTTTTATTTTTGTTTCTAATCAACATTTTTTGTCCACACAGCATCTCAGTACTTCACAGGCTGTGAAGGTCAGACAGTTAAAAAGCTATTTTGAACTCCATTGTACAGAAAATAAAAGTGAAAAAAGAGAAGTTTGCTTAAGAACCACAAGGGAAATTTAGAGGAGAAATCCAAATTTTCAGGATTGCAACACAATCTAAGCCCTTACACAGAGTTGTTTCTTTTCCTTAAAATATATATCTGGCTGCATATCTTAATGATCCACATTTTGATGCAATAAGAGCTAAAGCAATCAGTATAAAGTGAAGATGCTGTAAGCTTTGAGAGGATTTCTGATCATTGGGATTCAGACCTCTGCTCCTGGCTTAGGTGTGAACTGGCTTTGAATATGACTGGGAGACTCTATTTTCCACCTTTACATATAACTGGGGTTTCAGTGGCTTTTTGCTGTCTAATAATGCTTTGAGTCTTACTGATGAAATGTTATAAAGGGATGGTATATTTGTCCAAAACTATTTTTCACCCTGTGGGCTTAGCAGTGCAACACATTTAGGAAGGCAGATTATTTTTCATTGTACTTAAAATTTTTTATTATACAAGGCTTGGGAATCTGGAGAGAAGAAATTAAGACCAGAAGTGTGTATGTAAATGAGAAGCAAAACTGTCATCTTTGGTCATCTGCTGATCTAGAGGTCAGCTCCTTGTTTCTCTTGGCGTGTGACTGCTTGTAAACAATTTTGATATCAAAATATGGTACAGAGAGGCTTGTAATTCTATTTTGGATTATTTTTCACCTCTCCTCTTGGTCACAATAATTTTCTTTGACTAACAGAGAAGGTGATGACTAATACAGTGCAAATGAATAACACACTATGCCGTCAGCCTTTTGATATGCCTGCCAGAGAGGAAAGTTTTGCTTTACCTTCAGCGAGTAAAGAACCTAAAATGTTTACATCTCTGCTAACACACACAGAGTAAGAGAGAAAGAAGAATACAACAGTTTGCTGCTTTCCTCCAGCCACCTTAATTTTATTTTCCTTATTTTTCATCTGCTCTGAGTGAATTTTCTCTCTCTCCTTATCCACAAGACTCCAGGGTGCTCTTACATATATCTCTGTGAATGGTTCAGGCCAGTAAGAGAAAATAAATTTAAATGTGGAAAACTGATATACTGGTAATACTTACCAAAGGTGGTAGTGACTGTTTAGCGGACACCTCCTGTATAGGGTAAAGGAGTGAGTAATGACTCTTCCTGTACAGAGGTCATCACCAGTCACAAGAGGAGCCAACATGCTCTTATTTGAAATTTCATGTAATAATCAAAATGTTAAGAAACATCTTTATTTCATCTGCCCCAATTTATTCCAAATTTTCACAAATACTTAGCTGTGCAATTGTAGTCAACACTGAGCCATTTCCAACAAGCACTTTTATTGTGTCGAATTCCAATGATAGAAATGTGCTATCACAGTTTCCCCAGCCAGTTCTGTTCCCCTGTGATATGTTTCTGCTCTTTCAAAAGCAAATGTCAGAAATGGCATGAGTCCTGAAAGCTATTGCTCAGGGTGGAACCACTGATAATCATGGCAGTTTGTGTGGAAAAGGTGACCTGAGGATACCCAAACTACTGAAAACCTGCCTGAAAACCCAAACTACTCCATCCATTCTAGTGCTGCACTCAGAGTGCAGAGCTAAATTACAGGTGTACACTCCATCATTTCTAAATACAATATCCCTAATGGATTGATGCCTTTGACATTTCTGTTTGTAAACATTGCTGATGTGTCCAGTCTGCATAAATCTGTAATAGCAGAGGATTTTTGGCCTGTCTTCAGTTCATAAACCTTTTGTGGTACACTACTTGCCACAGAATCACAGAATCTCAAGGACTGGAAGGAACCTCGAAAGATCAGAGTTCAATTAATTTAGTCTCCTGTTAGTAATGTGCGATTTATCTTTCCTCCTGTTTTACTGGTAGCTGGAGTGCCTGCTACAGAAGGGTTACTTTCATCTGTCTGGTAACTTTATAGCTGCTCATGTAACATAAGTGTGGGTATACCTTAAGATAACCATGGTGCCAGCTTTTCCATTGGCTTCGATTTTTTTTTTTTTTTTTTTTTGCAAGACAAGATCCATTACAAGACTCTCTTAAAAGAATTCTTTAAGCATGAAAATTTGCTGCAACACTGTTTAGCCTGTAGCCAGAAACAGCTTATATCTTCACAGTCCTAATTTAATTTTGCCCTAACATACTTATCCTTGTCTGGCTTTCTGAATAAATTCCTAGCTGCTTCAACTATGTAAATTTTTCTCCAGTGCTGGACATGGGTTACCCTTGCCAATAAAAACGTTTCTAAAAAAGAGTACAGAACAGCATTGCTATTGAGATGGATATTTATTACTAGTGGAAGTGGCTTGGGTAAAATAAGGATCTGCAAGTACTTAATCCTGAACCTACCTTCAGGAATATAGGAAGTCCTGATGGAATCTGGTTCTTTTGAGATCTTTATTTCCCATTCAATTGTGCTGAATATAATGAATTTCTCTTACGCTGCTTTTTCATTTTCTCTTTATCCAAAAACTAGGATTCAATTTATTTTTCCTTATCTTGTGGGTGGACTATGTTCAGGGAATTAGGATACAACACTTACTAAAAAAAGCTTATCTGAGAGATATCTTCTGATGTAATGCAGAAAGTGGCATCTCTTCAGGAAAGACAGGACTGCACAAAATGTGTGTAAGCTTCCAGCACTCCCTTGGAAAGCTAGAGTTTACCAAAGCCTCCAGAGTGATGAGGAGCAAAATATACCAAACTTCTTGCAACTGTCAGAGCCCAAATTCTTTGTGCAGTTGGTGGAGAGGGGTAGTGATTGACAGTTTCAATGCCAGATGTCTGAATGTATGAATAATTTTTGATATGTGTTTCTCACTTCCTGGGTGCACAAATTTAGCCTGAGACTATTCCTGGCCTCAACTAAAAACTTTTGAGCGTTATTATCTGAATGCGTAATGTGCCACATAAAGCTAAATCCTTTGAATAATCAGGCTTACATATTTTAAGTGTAACTTGAAATCAGCAGAAATGATTCCATATCAGAACAATTTCACATCCCTCGCCTTACCTCTCCTGGAGTCTACAGAGATTGGAGCATTGCTACTAGCATGTAATAGAAACAAACTCCGCAGAAAAACCTGTGCTGAAATACCCATATCTCTAATCAGAAGAACCAAATAACATGCAGTAAAATAAGTCCTAAAACTATGTTCTGCGCAATACAAAAATAAAATAATAATATGTATTTGTTGTTAGAGAGGCCACGTGACAGAAGTGTGCAGCAGCACCTGTGTTCATGGGCTGAGTGAACCACAGGCAGGGTACATTCTGATAGGCTTGTAGTCTTGCAAGAAGTCAGAGCAAAAAGACTCTTCCAGCAGTGACAAATACTTTCGCCCAACATCCGTGTACTGTGAAGCTAGTGATGGCAGGATTTACAGGACATAATGGTATGGGTAGATTTGCATCAAGAGAAATGAATATTGGTTGTATGATTGGTCACACAAGACAGGCTATTAACAGATTTTCTCTACTGGTGTACCTGTAACTATTAGACTACTGTAGAGATCTATCCTGCAGGCCACTCAGTTGTTTTTATTGATGTTGTAGAGGAACTGTTTGCAGATCATACTAGATTGGAAGGGACTAGTTGATGTGCTTGAAGGCAAAGCTGCCATCCACAGGGACCTAAATAAGTTGACAGGAGTTTTATGAAATTCACCAAGGTCAAATGCAAAGTTTTGCACCTGTAAAGGAAGAACCCTGTGCAACTGCATAGCCTAGGGACCAACTGCCTGGTAAGTGGGAAAGGACTTGGGGTTCCTGGAGGAGTGCAGGCTGAGCATGAGCCAGCAGTATACACTGGCAGAAAACAAGGTCAAAAGTATCCTATCTTGTATTAATCAGGGCACAGGCAGTAAATCCAAGGAAGTGATTATCTGTCTCTACTCAACAATCTACTCCATTTCCCACTACAGAAAAGATGTTGATAAAATGGAAAGAGTTCAGCATAGGCTCATCAGGAGAGCTTGGACTTGAGCACTGATCCTGTGAAGAGTACTTGAGGGACTAGGATTGTCTCAGCCTGCAGAAGAGGCAGCTTTGGGAGCACCTCTTGGCAGCCTTCCAGAATCTATGGGAAGGTTACAAAAGAGCCAATACCAGGCTTCTCACAGCAAGATGGGAAGACAAGAGACAATGGGGATAAGTGGAATCAGGAGATGGAGCCTGAATTTAAGTAAAACTTTTTTTTTCAAAGAAGATAACAGGGCAGTGAGGAGTGGTGAGCAACCACATCTTATCTTACAGCTAACTCTGCTTCCAGTTGGATGAGAGACCTCCTGGAGTTCCCCAACCTGACTTATCCCATCAACTTAGTACAAGACATAAGGGATGATGAAGTAACATTGAATAGGTTCTATTTAAGTATGTGAGCAAAAAATTAAGCCTCACTGAGTAATGAGGGTAAACCAAAATACTGAATAGCTTTTCATTCATTGAGCACCATAAATGCTCTGCTCTGAGGAAGGCCTGTGTCATATGCAAAGATACTGCATGCAGCTAATTGATGACTATTAATGAATATTACAAAAAGAACAAAATTTTGTTTTCACAAGCATTCTCAGTGCCATTATTTCTTGACTTTTAGAAACCTGACTTTTCAGCCTTAATGTCCTTTTAACACAGTTTCCTTGTAATACTCTGTAAACAACATGAGAGGTTTTACATTGAAGATGTGTTTAGATGTTTATTTTATCATTGTGCAAAAGGTTCCTCTCCTTGACAGATTGTCGGACCGATATGGCTTGCTTTCTTTGCACTTAATCATGCATGAAGCATAAACAGGGTGAAGGGTGTTTCATTTCAAAGTCTATGAATGGTAATCTTGCTGCCTGCTGTGCTGGCCAAGTACATTAGGATGTTATGCAGTCTGTTGGTTCAAGTGGCAGTCTTGCAAGTCTCAGGAGATAAATGCACATATTTTTGTATCCTTAAGATGGTCTCTGCCAACTGGACCTGTGTCAGACTGGTTTTGGACAGATCAACAGATCAATGCATCTGTATTCATATTCACATAAATCTTTTTTTTTCTATTATGAACTAAATCTCAAAATCCCTGTCTACACAAAACTCTCACTGATATCATCTGGAGCTCTTGAGGCCTCAGGATTTGATAAAACAGTAACTGTTAAAACCAGGGAGCATTTCAATAAAACAGAAAATGCAACTCTATATTTAAACATAGCAAGTCTTCCAGAACACTACTAAGAAATTTACTCAGCCTGCACCTCTTCTATACTTCTGCAAAATTTCTGCTGCTGGTAACCTCTGCTCATTTTGACCTAATTCATGCATAGAGCTGGTGTACCACATTCCTCTGGCTAAGAAGATAAATACATAGCATGGCTGTGAGTGTTACATTTCATGTAATTACTTGATCATACTGTAAATAAAAGTTATTTGGGGGGGAGCTATACATATCTGTATAACAGAGAAGCAAGAAAATTTTTACCTGTAAAAGGGGAAATGAAACGGTGAAGGTGAAAATGCAACGTTTTCTAGCATGCAATACAATCCCATCCTGCAAGATAGGTATACATCTGCTAAATTGAAACCACTGCATGTTTTCTGCCATTACTCTCTCTTTATTTGATATCTCAGAGCAACAACAATGACAGGAGCAAGGTTTGCAGAGTTAATTACTATAAATTATCTTCCACTTAAGTGGCAGAGTGTCTTACCAAAAACTACATACACCAGAAAATGTCACTTTTAAGATGTTCTTTCATCTATCCTGTTTATGATACCAGAAAGATCTACTTATCACAATAAAATCTTTTTGAAAAGAAGATTTTTAATAATAGATGCATTAGATATTTGCCATAGTCTGCTGACACCGGTATTGGTCAGAAATGACAACAGAGAACCAAATTGTACTTACGGGACCTCAAGTAGCAGGATAAATCTCATGCAATTGGTATCAAATGTCACAGAACTTTTGACATTGAAACCTTTCATATTCTGGTTAAAATGGCAGCTAAAAATAATATTAAGATGGCTTTTTCTCTTTGCTTTTTTTTTTGGTTTTAATTGCTAAGGTTTCCAAACCAAAGTACCACAGGAATTGCAGCAGGTCCTTCTTATCCAATATCTGCTTTCTGACAAGGCCAGAAGTAAGAAAGTTGGAATTTGAGAACTGAGTTGAATTTTTCTAAACTCATTTCTAATGACAGAAGATTTCTATCATCAGTAGAGTTGTTGTTCAATAGCATTAATAACCATCCTCTGTTACTTTAGACAACATTTTAAAATTTAACCCACTTTTGACAGCTGGGAGCAGTGGTTGAGGAGGTGTAAGTGTTGCAGTGACACAACCCTACATTTTACTAGTTTAAAGCATATATATATACCTGTGTAACAACAACCACCTTAACTGCTAGGACAAAGGGCATCAGACATTTTCAGCCCTGAAAACATGAGTTTCTCTATCTTGAACAAAAAGATTGCATTTGTGAGATGGAGAATGTAACAGAAATATAATCTAGAGATCAAAAAAAAAAGGGGATTAAAAATCTAGTACACAGAAGGTAACACATGGACACTTTACAAGTCCTGTTTAGAAAATAGAAATTAAATTATGACTAACATTATAAGACGCATGTAATATACTAAAACATTGTATATGAATATCAAATTATAGATTAGGAATTAAACATATTCCTGACTTGTTCTGAACAAAATATACATTATTTAGTGGATTTGCTCAGAAGTATAGATATTTTACTGCTTATCTCTATTGAGCAGCATGTCTCATTTAGTGCTTAAAGAACCTACATGCATGTAAAATTGATAAATACAAATGAGTTCATAAGTTGCTCTGAATGCAAAGATACACATTTTTCATGCTCAAACGCCAAATGGAATCCAAAAAGATGCGTTTTATCTATGACAGGTGCACACAGTCAGATTTTCCAGATGCACCTAAAGTCTCATGCTTTCAATAATTTGGAATCTCCTTTCCAGTAGATAAAAACCAGATCAAATAAATCACATATCACAGGGCACTGAAATACCATCTTGTAGTTTCCAGTGCTGGAAATACTCTCTTGAGGTGCACATATATGCTGTAAAAGAAGTAGGCTGCCTCGATGTAAATTCAATTGCACAGCCACTTTTACTTGAAAGATAGGACTTAAATGCAGAGTTTTTTGTTCTGATAGTTCTTTTAATAATTTTTAAATGTCCCTGGACTGTTAAGTATTTTACAGAGCTGCAATATACATAATAAATTCTTCTGTAATGAGCTAGAAAGTACATTTTTCAGTATTAGACTTTAAAGTGCCTTCAGAAATTCACTGTAAGATTATTTACTCTATTGTTAGTGTTTCTAGCTATTTGTATGTCATCAAAGACTCATGTCAAAAGAATAAAAGAAAATGGCTTCTCTCTGTAGGTGGTCTTTTTGGTTTTCTTCAGCAATAGGAAAGTTCAGGTAAATCCCAGGCAGTGCAGTACTCCCAGCATCACTCTGAATCCTTAGCGTAGAGCAGATTGGAGCAATATCTGGATCCATTAGATAGACTCCTCCCACCAAGTTCAATTGCTCTAAACTTTAAGATCTCATTGAGAAATGAGATGATTTCTGAGATGAGCAGTTGAGTGAAAGAGACTGTAAATAATGCTTCACTGGTTTATATTGCTTCATAAAACTTAGCAGTTCCTCAATTTTAAAAAAAAAAACAACTAAAAAAAGGGAGTTAAATGAAGGCAAGACAGACACAGCTTGACACAAATTATCTTGGACTCCCCTTCCTACATTGGAGGGTAAGAGTAGGGACAGAGTGGGAAGGCTTAGTCTGAACAGGGGTGGAAAGGTGTAAGAGGTCCTGTATTTTGTATTCCTCACCAGACAAAGTCACAGTAACTTTTGTACCCTCCCAATCAGATTACTTATTTTGGTGAATCCTTCCTAGGTAAATGGGCCAAGAAAGCTTCAATGTTCTCTCAGTGCACACCACAATTCTCTTCAATTCTCTGAAAAGCTGTGCTGAGCAGAGTTGCATGGAAGACGTTTTACTCCTTAAAGCTATTGCTTCATGTTCTCTAAGCACTGAGGTGAGTGGCAGTATTTCAGTGCATTAGTTCCACTTTCCAGCTCTCCTTAGTTCTCTTTTTCAAACAGAAGCATGCATTGTTGGATCGGTCTAGATCATAGCTATGTCATTTCAGAGTGTTATGGATACTAAATTCTGCATGCTCCATCTGGCACTACTTACACATAAAGCCCAAGAATATATTAGTCTTTAATGTGGTGTTTTCTCTTTACTCCAGTACTACAGGGAAGGGGAAGAATTTTTCTGACTGACAGAATAAAGGTCAGAAGTTGTGTGAAAATATGGCAGACTCTAAATCTCAAACTCAACTCCATCTGGATCAGAAGTATCAAATTCACTCTATTCACTTCTATTTTCTATCATGAGTTGAACTTGCAGACTGCAGTTTCCTCACTAAAGTGCTTTTTTAAAGGTCTTTTAAAAAGAAAGTAAAAAAGCCTACTGGGTTTATTGGAAAATTGCTGTGCAAACCTCTCTTGTGTGAGAAGTCAAACCAGATGAATGCAATGGTTCTTTTTGGCTCCAAAATCAATAACTCTTTGGAATTACTGCAAAGACCTCTTGTGCTACT
Source organism: Urocolius indicus (assembly GCA_013401255.1). Classification (NCBI taxonomy): domain Eukaryota; kingdom Metazoa; phylum Chordata; class Aves; order Coliiformes; family Coliidae; genus Urocolius; species Urocolius indicus. The sequence goes on from WBNH01009867.1 coordinate 83,805, forward strand.
GCCAGCTCTTCAAAAGAAAAAATCCATTTTCTGTGTCTTTATACTTACCCTGTCCACTTTGAAATTATGCTGCTCATTGACAGAATTAATACAAGCACAGTTCCCAATTTAATTGATGCAGAACTTTTTCAGTGTAGAAAATACAATTCTTTGTAGTAACTGATTCGTTACAAGTAAATAAAGGGTAATTATGTAGCCTGCAGTTTATTATATTACACAATCCATTTAAGCTCCTGCTTTACAGATGTTTAAGTCTGTACAGATGCTTGGCAGCAGACTGAGGGCATATTTATTGCATATCTGCAGTGAGCAGGGACCAGAGTCACTAAATCTACAAAATGTGGTAAGACATCATACAGATTGTCTAGCGGCTGTCCAGCATTGCATAGATACATTGTCACGGAGCTGCACACAAGTTGCTTAGTCCTGCTTGTGAAGGCATTAATTAGCAAAGGGAGAATAACCAACAGATGCAGCTAGTCTTGCTTTCAGATGCTAACTCTGTGCCTGCAAGCTTGTTTGTGTGCCTCAGCATTACAGTCCCCTGCAGTTTCAATTTGGAGGCTAGTCTTTTTGTTAAAACAACTGTCAACTGTTTGAAGGGCAGATTTAGAAAAGAAAGAAACCAATGCAAAAGAAAATTCAGATTTCTGAAAGTTTAGCTTTGCCTGTGTTAAAAGCAAGGCTATGTACAATGAACTGTGAAAATATGCCTAGCACTGACAATGCCTCCACTGATAATATCTACAGGAAATAAAATCCTGCAGAAATCTCAAGTTGCTGTCAAAACCAGCCCAAACATTATGACTCGTGCAGTTAAGAACCTGGAGCCAGAGTGTGCTGAACTGAAAACTGTATTTTCACAGCACTAGCCTCTTGCAGAATGGAAAGGATGAAGTTTATTTTTATATTTCACTATATTTCCTTCATTTTATTCAGTGACTGTTTTAACCGACAGTGAGTAACTATGTCAGTATTCAGAAGTTATCTGTGTCCTCATATTTAGGTCAGAAAATCAGATCGTTCCCAAGCAGAGAATAAATTAATTCAAAATTGTTGATTTCCGTTAATAGATGTGTCTTTGGAGGCAGGGGGCGGGGGGACGTGAGAAAAGGATCATTAGGAAGTCAAGTTACTTTTAGCATGTCTGAATGAAAATTTAGACTCTCGAGGCCGAAGTGCCATCCATGAAGTGGAATGAGACACATTGATTAAAAGAAATCAAGATGAGGAAAAAAAGAGTATTGCTTTTTTAGAGGTGCAAATTGCAAGCCAGGCCATGGCGAAAAGGTGCTTGTCTGCTCTGTTTCACAGAATCACAGAATCTTAAGGGTTGGAAGGATCCTTGAAGAATCATCTAGTCCAATTCCCCCGCCAGAGCAGGACCACCTAAAGTAGGTCACACAGGAACTCGTCTAGGTGGGTTTTAAATGTCTCCAGAGACGGATACTCAACAATCCGTCTGGGCAGTCCATTCCAGTGCTCTGTCATATTCACAGTGAAGAAGTTTTTCCTTATGTTTCCTTGGAACCTCTTATGTTCTAGCTTATACCTATTGCCCCTTGTCCTGTCTTTGAGTACCACTGAGAAGAGCCTATCTCTTTATTTCATAACCTTCTGCTATAAAAGTTCTTTAAGGAGAACTGGCAGATTACTAGAGCTCTGTCAATACTTTGGACTTTTCAGTTTTCATTAACTTCAAGCTGTTTGTTCCCCCTATTAAAGAGTTTTATATATTTCAAGAATTAGCAATAGTATGACTATATTGACAGCACTTCTTATGCGATAGACAGTATAGTGTTGCCATGGGAAAAGACAATCTTCTGGATTTTAATGGAGCCAAAATGGCCTTTATTCTGTATAAGGGTAACAAGAAAAATTTAAAAAACCTTCATTACTGGAGGAGAAATTTTTAAAAGCAGAGTTTTCTATATAATAAATATTTAGAAATATATAGAAATACAGATAGAAAAATATTATACTAATCGTTTGTAGTTTCTCATTATAATTGCATTTAAGTTTCTGTTACAAGGTATGATGGAGGCCATATCTGTAGGTTAGATAAGGCTGCCTTGAGAATCATGATTTTATAGCCTCACATTTCCTTAGGCATATAAAAACAGGCTTTCAGGACAAAGGAAGGGGAAATGCCTCTGAGAGTTTGGTAAAAGAAGCAGACAGTTGCTGTTGAGGTGGAACAGTGATCTGCAACTGCAAAAATGTTTTTATTCCCTAGTATCAAGGCAGTGCCAAGTGAGTGAAATTGCTAGAGAAATAACATTAAGCATTCAGTGAATATTGATGAGTTGGGGTTGGGTTTTACTGAACTGCTGATCACCTTCAGTAAATTTTATAGGTTTTCATTACATTGTGGAGAAGGTAGTTTAGTTTTTTGTTGGCCCCATTACTAAAATCTCCTTCATATTATATGCAAGATATATGTAGAAATTTGAATTCTTAAGGTTCAAGAGCCTCTCTTCCTCTTTCAGAAGATGTGTAAATGCTTTGTAAGGTTTCTTGGATGGTGGTCTGCTGTGAAAGCATCAGTAAGAGAGACATATGCCAGAACATATGCCATTCTGCTCCTGCCTTGCTGGTGTTTTTAAGCTTTCATTACTCATTTCCCTGATCTAAACTCTCCATCCTGGAGACAGAAAGCACAAGCATTCTGCTTGTGATTAGGAAATCTACCTTGTCCCAAGGTTGTCTAGGGCCATGTGTCTTGTTGTCCTTCCAAGTCTTCTCATACCTCATCTGACGTGTTTTACACTTAGTGGAAATGCAGCTAAAATAAAAGTTATTCACCTTAGAGTATTCTTTCTGTGTCAGGAAGTCCTTTGGAGATTCTTCTGGACCAAGGGATAGATGGTAGTGCTGATAGCTACAGCAGTACCTCCTCCAGGCTGTGCTGTGTTCTCCTGCAACTGTTGGATGGTTTCTGCTGTTTTCAACTTTACAGGTAAAGCACCAAAAGAATGTGTATAGTCTCTAATTGCTCCTTTTTTCTTTCCAAATAATTTTGTAAGTTTTGCTGATGTAGTTGAGTTTTTATGTTACAATTAAAAAGTGTTGGTTTCCTCCCCATTGCAAAGAAGTACAGATTTCCTTCATGATGTAGGGAATGGTTATCTAAGAAGGCTACAAAGACATCATAGAATCAGAGAATCACAGACTGGTAGGGATTGTAAGGGACCTCTGGAGATCATCCAGCTCAACCCCCACTAAACTAGGTCACAAAAGAACGCATCCAGATGGGTTTAGAAAACTTCCAGAGAAGACTCCACAACCTCTCTGGACAGCCTGTGCCAGTGCTCCATCACCCTTACAGTAAAGTTTTCCTTTAAGTGGATTTTTTTGTTGGACAAGTCAAGTGTGAATATGGGTAAAAACAAAGGGCAGAGTGTTTGTGGCACATTGCTCTGCCACCCAGCCTCATGGCAAGACCTTAGTAAGCTCTCATGGGGATCAAGGTCTGGAGGACACTGGATGACACACTAAAGTCACAGTGGTCTTGGAAGGCAGAGTGAGGAACTTGTCATTTGTGTTGAGAAAGGCAGTGCCACGACTGCCTATGGATACTCATCACAGTCCACCTGTGTAGGAGAGTTAAAACAGGAGCAAACTTCTTGTATGTCTTGTATAAGTACATGTGTAGTCTGCTGGTACTTGTAGGGTAAGGCAGATGTGGGAGAGCACCATCATCAATCTCATCATCCATCTGTATTTGCCATCAAGTTTATGGTGGTTATAAAACCCCACCCAGAGCTAAAAGGGAAAGCACTTATGGTAGTCTGGAAGCTGTTTATGGAACTGTGTGCCACACATACAAATGGATACTCAAAATTGAAATTCTCTTTCCAGCTGCGTCTGCTTTTTGTGGCAAGAATGTGAAATTTTTATAGAGAGCTATGCAATGACCTTGTTAGAAAAAGGGGCATTATGTAAGCAGGCTGTATCATAAACAATCATTACTTCCAGCACTCATTAAAAAAATACCAATATTGACAAGGATATGAACAGCTTCAAAAATTAAACTTAGATGATGAAGGCCCTAGAATGCAATAACTAACAGCTCTTCCACAAGCCATATGATGGAATAATTCTCTCAAATGTGTTACCCAGTCATCTGGACATGCTGCTAAGTATAAAATACAGCACGATTACAGATCTTTATCACTCAAATCAAGATCATTTCCTTTAGGATTTCCCCACCTCCACCCCTGCTATATAAAGTCATAATTATTTTGCTTATATTAACATTTCTTGCTGAATATTGTTTTCTCACACTGCAAATATCTAAAGTCACATGTTGAGATTTAATCTTATCTGTAAAATAATTCAGGGTGGATAAAAAGTACTTTTAAATAAGTTTGTAAGTTTTTTTCATATGATTCTGAGTCATAACCAAAAAATCGTTTCTCCAAAAACGTGGTCTGAAAGTTGAATTTACGCAAGAGCGGAAGAGACTTTAAATAAAAGGTGAAACATTCTCAATTCAGCACATTCCTGAAAACTCAAACTAAAACATATTTTCTGAATTTTCTTGGATTCTCTATCCCTTTCATTAAGAAATATTATTTCTTTCTAAAAATGTGAAGGAAAAAAAGGTATCCATAGGGAATACAGCAGGACCCTAACTAAGAAGTGAAAGAAAATTTTCACAAATGCTTGGGTCCAAAGCATCATTGTCAATGGAGTTAGATCCAGTTGGCAGCTGGTCACAAGTGGTGTCTCCAGGGCTCGGTACTGGGCCCACTCCTGTTTAACATCTTTATTAATGATCTGGATGAGTATATAGAGTGCAGATGACACCAAGCTGGGTGGAAGTGTCAATCTGCTTGAGGGTAGAGAAGCTTTATAAAGAGTTCTAGATAGGCTGTATTTGGGCCACAACAACCCCCAGCAGCACTGCAGGCTTGGGAAGGAGTGGCTGGAAAGCTGCAAGGCAGAGAGGGACCTGGAAGTGTTGGTTGACAGCAGCTGAACATGAGCCAGCAGTGTGCCCAGGTGGCCAAGAAAGCCAACGGCATACCTGGCGTGTATCAGGAACAGTGTTGTCAGCAGGAGTAGGAAGGTGAGGCCACACCTTGAATATTGAGTCCAGTTTTGGGCCTCTCTCTACAAGAAGGACATTGAGGTACTGGAGAGGATACAGAGGTTGGTTTGATGAGGAACAGCTCAGCGATCTGGGGCTGTTTAGCCTGGAGAAAAGTAAAGGCTCAGGAGAGACCTTATCACTCTCTACAACTATCTGAAAGGAAGTTGTAGCAAGGCAAGGGTCAATCTGTTCTCCCTAGAAACAAGCAATAGAACAAGAGGAAATGGCCTCATGTTGCATCAGGGAAGGTTCAGGCTGGATATGAGGAGGAATTTCTTTGCTGATAGGGTTGTCAGGCATTGGAATGGCTGTCCAGGGTGGTGGTGGAATCACTGTCCCTGGAGGTGTTTAAGAGACGGGTGGATATTACACGTAGGGAAATGGTCTAGTGATTGATAGAGCTGGGACAAAAGCTGGACTTGATGAACTTAAAGGTCTCTTCCAGCTGAAATGATTCTATGATTTCATGATTCTATGATTTTGTGTATTTGTTATTTTGTAAGCAAGCAATCATTTCTATTTATTATTAAGGCCTTTGCAAATAATAATACTTGAGATCCAAGAGACTGTATCTGCCTCACTGAACTGCCAACTACCCCTTTGCAAAAAGGAGTTTCAGTATATTGTAACAGCTGATTAACCTATAGAATTAAGATGAAATTAAAATGGCTTTAACATCATCTTTAGTGCCAGCTATGCTAAAGCTACATCTGTACTGATAGCTAAACATGACAAGGGCATAGCCATAAGCCCTGGCCCATGATGCTCTTTATTTGTTCATGTGTTCCTCATTAATATTTTTGAACTAAGTAGCATTTTCTTAGCCAATGTCACTCTAGAGTGAGAGGGTAGCATGGGTCAGGAACCATTCCAGTGGATGTCAATGGGGTCCAAGCACTGTAGTGCAAAAGAATTTAACTGCTGGGGCACAAACTGTGTAGTGACTCTACCTGCAAGTCTGAAGAAAAGGTCCCAGACCATTTCCTTTACTAACACTTCCTACTAGAGTACTACAACTTAATATTTTAACAGCATATTAACCCGGATGCACTAGGATCTTTGCATCACAAAAAGTTATGTGAGTGGACAAGTTTTGAAGAGAATTTTTAAAATTATGTTGCTGAAAAAGTTGTACTTTAACATTGCGTGGCCTTTTGAAGCACCCCAGGCTAAAGCATAACAAGCATATATACACCAGGATTTGATAATGTAGTAATTACAAGTAAAATCTCTTTTGGGATGTGGTTAATAAGAATGTCGTTGATGTTTACTGCAAGAAAATGATGGGATTTTTGCAACTTCCTTTGCTTTTGATTTTTCCCACCTGTTCTAACATGCAGTCTGCATGCTCTCTGCTGGGTCAGAAAGCAATTAGTGCTCATTGTTGATAACATAGAAGTGAGACGGGATAAAACTTACTCCAAGACTCCAAGCTCCTTGGCTTCCTCCTTCAGGTCTCCCACCTTCTCCATTGAAGACCTTTTGGTCAGAATTTCCAAACTCTAGTTTCCCTTTCTACAATCTCCATTTTAAAAGACCTCCTTTAAGTGTGGCTGTTACATGTCTCAGTGACACGTGGCTCAAATTAGCTGCTCCCAGAGCATCCCAGAGCAATATTTCTTTCCCCATGGGGAACCTTTCAGCACTTTAAATGACAAAAAAATTTGTATGCAGTTGACAGGAACCCAGATTACTCCAAAGAGCCACACAGAAGATGAAGAGGTGAGAAGAAGTAATGGTATGCTTCAGCTCTTTCCTCGCCCCGACATGGGACACAGCTCTGCCATAAAGCTGCCATCAACCGTCCATCCCTCTCTCCTCGCTACTGCTGCAGAGGCTTTGTGCCAGACGCCTACACATTGAAAAACATTTGTTTTGTGCTATAAAAACCAGCGGCTAACAGCTGCACATGTTGTCTTCAGTGTTGTAAACCTGTCATCGATGCGGTATTGTTTACATATGGCTACAAGGCCCTCATAGCTGAGCATCCCTATGCGGTGCAGCGGCAGCCAACGCTTTCCTGACAGCTGTGTCAACTGGAAGCAGCACAGCCAGCTTATTTGTTTCAACAGAAGCCTCAGTAACCCCCACCGCAAAGACACAAATCAGATTCTTTCATTTTTTTAATGAGCTCAATGTTAATAATAGATCAACTGCAGTGCAGATGCTGGAATGGAAATAGCTGGCATTTCTCTAACAAGACACATAATTCTCCCAGAAATAATGGATCTCAACTGAAATAGTTACACCCAGCCAGGCAGCTCTTACAATGCATGACCAAGTGTCCAAAATGAAATAAAAATCTGGAAAACAAGCAAAGGTGCTAATTTTCTACATCAGTGGGATTTATCAAGTTCCTACTGATTAATATGAGCAGTTGTTTTGTTCTTCAATTGATAGGACTCTGTTTCGCTTGCACAGACATTTGACAGACATTGATTTAGATATTATGGGAACTTCTAGATTGGCAGTATGCTTTTAAACCAGTAAATCAACTCTCTGCATTATAAATTGCAGTTATTAAATAGGAGAATTTTTTTTTATCCCTATCTTAGTGACAAGGTTCTTGTCTATTCAGAGAAACAGTTACAATTGGTTTTGATATACACATACAAAGGCTTCTTTTCAAAAATCAGCGTTTAATTCATTGTTTCTGTCACTAGTTTCTGTTATCTAAAAAATCTTTACTAAACTTTGCTGTTCAAAAAGGGTCATTTACCCAGGATTCTTCACATAGTATGATTTGAAGTTGCTTGGCAAGAAGGAAAGATAAAAGAGAAATAGATAAGTCAGCATTTGCTTCAGAGCACGTGCCATCCCACAGAACTCTGTTCCTAGATCATTAAAACTGAGATTAATTTGCTTACCTTCATGGTGGGGATTATCCCATAGACATTCCCTAGTTGTGAGAGATGTGCAGGCACATATTATCCATCTTAACCAGTGTATATTTCCTCCAAATCTAGATTAAAAACAAATGTCTCCAGTCCTTTAATGATGGAGCAGATGGAGTCCTGTCACATGACTTCAGATTGGGACTAACTACCCAGACTGGCTTCTGGACTAAGATACTCTCTTTTTACTTTCCACAGGATTTTATTAGGCACCTTTGGGCATGTTGCCAACCCCTGATAAAGTGCTGCAGTATTCCCAAGTCATTGTCAACAAGAACTGGTGCCAACACAGAACAGAACAGAACAGCACAGTGGGTGCACACATGAGCTTGGAAATGGCCTCATTCTCCTAATGCTTTGCTGATATGACAATTTGAGCTTGTTTTTTGGTGCAGATTTGACTGTCAGGCATTCCATTGCATAGTGTAGTTGTTGTGCCTGAGCGCAGGTCTTCGGAAGAGCTAAAACTTGCTCCAGCAGTGTGCTAAACACCTCTGAGTGAAATGTAAAGTATTCCACACCTCCAAAGTTTGCAGCACCTCATAGTCTTCTATTTCAATTTTCAAGCATTACTAATCTTAACCTTAAGTATTACTAATACTACAATTAGGAGTGGGATATTTAACCATGACCAAAATAATCCTGTTTTGCTGATCTCTGACAATTTAGGCTATGAAAGCCCTGACTTTTCAAAGCCTTTAGACTGTTATCAGAAAAATGCAGACTGGAATGCTGCAACTGTGCCAGAGACTGCACTGTTAGGGATGACTGGAAGTGTAATCTGCACTTAGAATCATTGTGTGATCTTAATCTTTTTAAATAAGATTACCAGAACCAATTTTCCTGGTCTGAGAAGACACCATGGTGGAGATCAAATAGTTGTTGAGCCATACCCCATGGCTGAGGCTTGTTCTGCTGGTGACCAGAGCACATGGTTACCCTGATACTACATTCCTCATATCTAACAATTTTTATCTTGCTTTGTCTTGTCACTTTTTGTCTTGCTTTGATTAGTAGCCCTTGGATCAATGGGTGGTCACCAAGATGCTAACTACTCATCAGTCTTTGTTCTACCCAAGGGGCATCAATCCTAGTTTTTCTAAAACATTTTCTTTAAAAGTTTTATCTTTGAACAAGGATTGAATGCACCAGCCTGAACTGGCTCTTAATCTTATGTTTTATAGATTGTGGTAAATTAGATAGGATTTGAAAAATTACCTCTAAATGTCTTATAATTATTAATCATCATCCAGAGTCTGCCAGCTCTCACAGGATGATCTAAGAACATTTTCTGTTTTGTGGTGTTTTGCTACACACTGGTAAAGGTTATGACATTCTCGTTCAATACTTACTTTCTTAACGGTAATGACAAAAACAGGCAGCAAAATGTAACTCTTTTAGAATAGATTAATTTCAGCCCCTATTTGTATTCATTGGTTTTATTACCCACATCATATGCTATCGGTTAGGGTCTGGCATTTTAAAAGGGAAGATTACTTCCCACAGTAAGAATAGTAACTTAGTAAAATAGTTTTATGTTCCAGCAGATAAATATATACTAGAGTTTCTAGAACTAGGCTTACTGACCAGCAAACAAAAACCGGAATTAATCTAATTTATTGTTATATAATTTTTATCTAGGAATGTGTACATTAGTCTTTATATGATTAATATACATTAGTGCCAGAGCACCCTTTTCATGCCCTTAGTAATTAGCTATTGCTTGATATGAGGCCATAACACTGTCTGCTTGGAAGCAATCATAATCTATCATACATTGGCCTATTCATTCTTTCCAATTTGGGCCTTTTTCTCAGGAAAGTCTACAGATTTTTTATTTGTCATACTACAACTGTTCCACATGAGAAGTCCAAAAACTTTCACGAGCACCTTTTGTTGAAAGTAGAGCATGTAGTAACAACAGCAATAGTTGTGAAAACGACATTCAGTTTGATTGAAGTTTTGGGTTCACTCAAAACAGCGTCAATTACTTTTCTTCAGAAGGAACATATGGATTGCAGTATATGTCATCTATTTCTGATGTTAAGTTTAACAAGTAGGGAACTGTGTTTAAGAATGCCTTCTAAATTTGAATTTGTTATTATTCATCTTTTTCTCTATGTCCTTCCTTCTCCAAAAAAAATTTTTCTTCAGAATTTGAAGATACTCTTCAATAACCTGCTACATGTTTAGTGATTAATTACATATAACTCAGAACCCCAAAAGTTTGACCTAGTGTTCCAAATTTTGAAATGTTATTAAAATTGGTAAGATTCGGAGAAGAAGAAATGGATAAATTACTACATGCACTTTTCAGGCATCTGTATTTAAAGGGTAAGTATACACTAAGCTAATTACATGAATTGCCATAATCAAATTCAGTCTTCCTGGAACTTGCAAAGAGAAGCTGAGCAATGGAAACTGAAAGATAAATTTGAAGATGTTTTAAGAGGGATGTGAATAAAACAGATAAAACAGGAGTAGCTGAAGCTGACTTCTGAACAGTCTTGGCTATTTTCATATGGCAGAGCTGCAAATTACAGATATGCTTTTGTAAGGGTTTATGTAAAACACATATAGCAAAACCAGGATCCTCTAAAGTCACAGTGCTACCATGACTGAGTCAGTGAGAAGAAACATGTTGAAATGTTACGTTGATGTAATTGTCCCAGGTCCAGCGTTAAAGTGGTATATAAGTCTCTGGTATCAAGAGCTACCGTTACAGTCACTAAAATTTTGATACTCATGTATCTTTTCTGGTGAAGGAAGGAGCACAAGCAGCACAGATATGAAACACTAGAGTTCAAACTAGAGGTGCACTTCTTGGACTATTTCTTTTCAAAATAATCCATCTTTTAACAGTGGTGGTACAAAGCTCTGTACAGTCCAGCTTTCTGCCTTCTGTGGCAGTTGTATGAGCTAAGTCCTCTCAAATAATCTTGCTGTATTACTTTGGCTATGGATGTTGCTCTGAAAAACTGATCACTTGGGATCATGATTGCTCACCTGAAAGCCATGAGTAAATTGTGTAGGTGTATTTGTTCTCCAATTGATCTCATCAAGCAAAAGTCTTGCTACAGGAACTGTCTATTGCCTATACTGATTGATGTGTGAAATGATGTTGTGCTTGGCTATGGGTACCAGCTGTGTGCTGTTTTTCTTGGCATGATGAAAATACATCCTCTGGAATGTCACTACTTTCCTACATACTGTTCTGCTAAGCTCTTGTGGCTCCTCTGGTGATCTGCTGGATTGAAATGCAACAGACAAAAACATGGAGCAAGCATGGAAGGTTTACATAAAATAAACCTAAAATCTTAAAACATTGAAATCAGCACAATACTTGTGAGGATCTAGCACTATCTGGTATCTGAAACCTGCACTAGTGAAGCTGGGTATCTCAGAAAGCTGAGAACTGAAAATGCACAGATGTGCTGTGGAATTGTGACTTTGACAGTAACGAAATGTTAACTCTCCCTTAAAATCCTGTGCAGGTTTAGATGTAATGGGAAGACTTTACAGTAAAATTCAAGTTTCTCACTCAGCTCACCTTCTGTCCATTATATAGGAACACCCATACGAAAAACTCTTTTAAACTGTAATGGGAAAGGCTCTGCTTAACTTAGTATGCCATGTGTGTCATCACAAGCACAAGCAAACTGACAAAGAATGTATTCAGAGTAGCTGTAAAGAGCAGAGCACTGAAATTCAGACCTAGTCTTCTAGGAGGGGCAGTGCAGGTGAAAACCTTGAACAAGTTTTATGATGAGGCTCATGAAAAATATTTAAGGCAAATGCTGTCCATGATAACAAGGACATACAGACACAATGACCTGGGATGTCTCTTCCATCAAGTTTTCAAACTACATTTTAAAGTATGTACTCTTGCCTTGAAGTAGTTCTGGAGCAGAGACTAGATTAATTTCCGTATCTTGGCAGACTCCCTCATTTAATACTGGGAATATCCTACATGCCCAAAGGCATAACTAAAAAAGTTATGAATCAGTCTTTTCAGAAGGTGAGGTAAAAAGAATGGCAGTTGAAAAGAAAGTGTTAAGGCTTTCCCTTTTTGTACATGTCTAAACAACACGCTGCTCATATGCTCCCTAGGATATATCTGCTGTTTGTAATCTAGTTGTTTTCCATCTAGGCACTGTGAACAAACTAATGCACAAGCTAAACCAGGTAGATCTTATACCACTTCCAACAATGAAACACTTTCTCTAAAGTGAAACACAGAGAAGTACAAAATTTCTTTTTCAGTAAGTTTGGATGGATGCACACATCTATGAGCCATACCCTAAAGTATTATAATAGCAAAATCCTTTTTGAAGTTGTCCAGCAGCAATTTATACTGTTGGCGGTTTTCATGGATTTTTAGCTATCCTTTCCTCAGGCTTTGGCTTGAATGAAAGCTTGCCTGAGGAAAGGTTTGAATGTGGTCTTTGCTGATTAAATGAGAGGTCATTATTACTCTGAGCCATGAAATGAACAATTCCCACTGAGCTTGCTTCTTTACAACTTACACTACTGTTGCCTCTCCGCATACTTATATATATATATATATATATATATCTAAAAAAATAAGCATTTTTCACAGTCTTGCTCTATAGCAAAGGGTACAGAGAAAGCAAGACTCAGTGGTGTTTAGAACAATGCTGGTTTTCATATCAGGATATTCTTGGGACATAAGGAAAGCTTTTATTGAACCAGTTCTTCTCACCTTTCAAAATTGCACTTTATGCTTTGCTCAAGATCAGGAATACATTAATATAAGGGACACCAGGGTGGATATATTTGGAAATTATGTGATCATTCTGCTTTTGCTTAACCTCACTCCTTTTTTGGATGACTTTCTGTCCTGCTTTTCTTTTGTTTTGTTGATCGTATATAAGATATGCTCAAGACTATAGCTTGATATAATTCCTATGAGTAACTTACAAAAAAAATTATAGTTTTTGTGTATCCTGTAAGAAAAAAACCAATAACAAAATGTTTTCAATGTATCATTAATTCCGCTTATTATAACCATAAAATCTATTGACTACAAGTAGTATTAGGGCTATGTTTTTCAACTCATTTTTCTTGCTACTGCAATAATGCTTCAGCAAAACTACTTTTTTTTTTTTCTCCTTCATGCTTCATACTTCTTGCACACTTCTTCTGCTATGTAAGAGGTGAAGTTATGATGCTGAAAGCAAAACTTTCAACCTCTGGTTTTTCATACTGAAAAGACTGTATGATTTAGTTTGTCTTCATTAGCATAACTGAAAGGGATTAAAAATGTGCAAGTTGCTAGCAAAGGACAAAAGCAAGAACTATCCATAAATCATTAAATGCTTGAGGACTTTTAAATTATTTATTTTTAATTATTATAGTTAATAATAATTTAATGTAGCCTAGAATAAATGAATTGATTATTATTGATTTCTGTGATGACTTCAGAACAGAGAACTTTACCCTGGCTTAACAAATAGACTGATAAACTGACTACATTGTTAAACATTAGCCTGGAAGCAAAAGATAAGAAAGCACATGCTTTGTCCCCTGATCAAGCATGTTGTCAGTCAAAGCTGTAGAAATACAGCTAAGGAGTTTAAGAACTGAAGGAACATAAGCTCAAGACCCAGGAGGGGAAACATAAGACCAGACAATATGTCAATTAACAGAATTAAACCAAAAAGATTTAAAAAGGGTTTCCCTCAGGAGATAGAATGAAAGAAAAGACAACAGTTAATTCAATAAGGACAAAAGCACAAGTGAGCTAACTACGAAAGGATCAGAATATTTATAGATGACGAAAAATTAAGGAACACTAGCTTGCAATTGCTACGAATTTATTTTGCCCCAGTAACATGTTCTAATTTGGTCTCATCTATCCTCTGAACAAATATGCTCATCCTTAAATATGAGAGCAAAAGAAATAATCCCTTTCTACTTGCAGTCAGGCTACAAAACTGATTACGATCAGCAAAAATTCAAAGACTGTAACAAAGGCAACTTCACTGAAGTTTCTTGTCCATCATCTGTATCAGCATTTGCAGGCTTCACGGCAATTTAAGGTTTATTTTAGCAATGTAACATTTGTGAAGACCATCAGTAATAAAAATTCTCATGCTTTCCTTCGCATACAATGCAAGGCAGAGAAGGGTAAGATGGAGAGAGTAGTACAGAAAGCCTCCTTTTTCATGATGGACTCTGGCGGAGTTGGAGGTGAAGGTATCCATGCAGAAAGTTGTTCCTTCTGCTGGGTCCATTGCTAAGGAAGCCAGGACCTCTCCCAGGAAGGAAGTCTCACCAGCCAAAAAGGGACACCTTTCAGAGGAGTTTCACAAACTGTGCAATGATCGTCTCTGGTTTTAATAAATGAATGAGACTCAGAAATCATATTTTACCCTATGCATTGTGAAGACTTATTAAACTGGTAAAGTAGGGATGATAAGAGAAAAATAGAAGAAAAAATTAGTATCTGTGTGATTCAAAGGTCTTAAAATATTTCAGCTTTACAGAACTGTGCATTCAGAAATCTGCATGAACCAGCATCCTTCTCAAGGTGAAAACTGATGTCAAGGTATTCAGAGGCTACCTCAGGGAACAGCCACATCCTTCAGTGAACCATAGTGCTCTGAACTGAAAGGGAGACAGCCCTCAGTGCCCCCTCCAGGGCAGAAGATCATGCTGTGAGCAAGTCTCCCTCTCCTCTCACTTCTATTGAAAGGGGAAAAAGTCGTCCTTTTTTCTTCTGACTTGCCACCCTATCCCATGACTGGTCCAAAGGAAATCAGAACTCTCAATTACTCACCAGCACATTGCTAATTGCTCATCTGCATGTCCTTTAACGGTGTTACTCGAAAGGAGGGAAAGAGTTAACAAGCTGGACTCTGAGCTCTAGTGAAGACTCAGCATTCCATTTTGGAAGGCAGGAGTGATGAGTTTGGTAGGACAGAGGTGGGTCTCTGCTTTTGTACTGTCACAGCCTCATTGCAGCTACCAGCAAGGACCAATGGACCAGTGGACCAGCATCAAAGGGTTTCCAAGCCTGTCTTTCCTTTGTTTTGTGAGCTCCTGTTGCCACTCTGTTACTAGCTTTGCAATATTGAGATTCCTCCTCTTGTTGCTGGAATGTAATTTATTTTGTATGCAATGTTTGAAGAAAAAGCAGGAAATTGTAAGCTTCCAAGGGTGATTCTGCTCCTCCAAGTTAACAAACTCAAATATGTTGGCATATCAAATATAAACAAGTTTGTAAATGTAAGGAGTTGGTCAATTTGTTACCATGACATTTCCAGGACCAGGGGAGAATTTCAACAGCAGTAATTAAGCTGTGCCTCTCTGCACAGGGACAAGCAAAGGGGAGATCATACAGTCTTAGGAAATGCTGTATTGTCACAGAAAAGTACTCTGCCATCACATTAGGGATTTCTCTTATCTGACAACTATACTTCTACTACTTCCCCAAAAAGAATTGTGAAGCAATTACTCTCTGTTATGAACTCATCATTCGCCAAATTAATTCCAATAAATCAAATCCCTACTGAGTCAGGTGCAGATCGGTGTGAGGGGATGGTAGAGGAGGGGAATGGGAAATATTGGCACTGACAAATTTTCAAAAGAGCAAATTGATATTTTTTAATTTGTTTAAACAAAAATTGTTCCCTAGTTGGAACACTGTGTACTGTGTTTTGCCTGGAGCAAATGTTTATGACTGAGTTATAAAATAGAAGTTTGTGACATCTTGTAACACTACACATGCACACACAGACACAGAGACACAAGCCAGTTTCTGTCCAATTGCTTTACATCAGATTAAATCTTTGCTGTCTGTGCTATTAGTGGGTGTCTTGAGAGACATTACATTTGAAAAGATCCTTCATCTAAAGCTATCTTATGTCAGCTGTGGTGTGTGATATGCTTTTCTTATGCCCTCCATGGCATCCATCAGTAATTTAGGTAACAGCACAGGAAAGCAAAACTAGAGTAGTCATGTCCAGAGGAGATATTTTAATGACAACTTTAAAAGCAGAAATGGTGTTTTGTTTTATCAGAAGATTCAAACAAGTGCATAACCTTGTCTTAGTTGTGTATTTTTGTAGGCAATGCTAACTGAAAGAATTCAATAATCACCAGTGTCATTCTGTAGAAACATGAATGATATAAGCACCATCAAGAATTCACCTTATTTATTTTTCCCTTTTAGATTGTCTGTGGAGAAAGTGAAGACATACTACTTTTACAATTTTTTTCCTCACATATACTGTACAGCAAATGATCATTACATGGAGCAGTGCCAGCTTGTGGTTCTGCAAATTGCAAACGTTTCAGAAGAGTGGTTCATCAGTTGTCTTGGTCAGTGTTGCAAAACTAATTTTCTTTTTATATTAAGGGAAGTGTTCACTGCTTTGACACAACATAAGCTATTTTGCCTGCGCTGTATAATAATGAGTTTAGTCACTAATGTATAATCTTAATAAGCAAAACAAGCAGAGTAATAACAAAGATTGTGCTGACTCTGGTCTCCATATAGATTTTCAACTGCCTTTGGGGCTGTTTGGTATCTAAAAATCTGTGGTTTAAAGGTATGTAAGGTAGAGATTGTGTCCTGCTCTAAAACCGTATCCTGAAAGCCACAAAGTTCAGCCAGTTTTCAGGGATGCCCCTTACCAATAAGCAGAGTCTGCTTCCATCCTGCCCAGAATCACACGTGGCAACTGGATGCTATGAAATGCATGAGAGCCTTACAGTGGGGATAGCAGCCTCAAAGAGTTTTGAGGTTGTGATGTGGGCTGAATACAAAGTGTCTCTGACTGACAGATTAATTACCATTGAGGACTCCAGAGGCAACCAAAACTCAGCAAAGAACATTTAGCAAGGCTTTTCCACAGATGTGTCTTTGGGTGTGGGGATCACACTATCCTTTCAAAAATGTCTTGTTTCTTCCTGGAAAGCCTTTTCTTTTTTTCCTTTCTTTTAACATTGTAATGACATTATTTGCCATTGATGGTAAGTTTAACACAAACAGTACCAGACAAGACAAACCTAGGAAAATCCCTGCTTCAAATGAATGTGGTCAGAAAAATGAAAAGGCATTGCATGAGTGATAAAAGTGCATGTTTTTTGTAATAGATGCTTTAGATCAATGTCTAAGACATAAGTTCCACTCTATTAGAATATTGAAAATATGGGGTTTTTTTAAAGAAAGTAGAGAACTTCAAAATGCTTTACAAAGGAAAGAGTCCTTTTTGAAGTAAAGCTCATGAGTCACATGAGACAAAATTAACATTGCTCCCATCTATTACTACTTCTTAGGGGGGACTCACAAAGCCATCCACCCCCCTTGAACAAGATAAGTAGCATGTGGAATTTCCTCAAATGTGTGCTTTACAAAATTCTCCTCTGGCTTAGGTAACTGTGCTCTTCCTCCTGCTCACCGAAGACAGCTATCAACGTTCTCCAAAATATAATGACTAGAGCCTGAGAAACTTATCATGTGGGTTCTAGCACAGAGGGTGCCAAGGAAACAGGCTATTCTTGACAGCATTTCCCTTCAAGGGCAACAAGGAACCTGAAGTAGGAAGGAAGTTCTTGTACCTGTTCTCAGGGGACATCAGTCAAATGGCGTATTCATTTTGCTGAGGACAGGAGGTGATGGTCTTTTGCAAGCTGGACTATTTTTTTTGGTTGTTCTAGGTTACTGAATGGAGCAATTTTCCTAAGTGTTCAGTCCTTTGGATGGTTACCTGTTACAAACCTGATTCTCAATTATTTTATGATTTTTTAGAATAAGTCACAATCAAGGCTAAAACCCTTGGTATAGTAAAAAGCAAATCAAGTTTAATATATGAAGCATTCTGTAAGTATTGTCCCAGCTGCAAGTTATCTCTGGTTCATGGAGGGCTCTCTTGAATAACAGCTTTGTAAGTAGGATAGTGATCGACACCTGCTCAGAGGCGTAGCAGTTGCCAATGGAGTCTTTCTGTTCTACAAATAACAATGCATACTCATAAATGTGTGTTCTCCTCTCCCTGTTGTCAAGCGCAATGAAAAAAATGCAAAGCAGTGAATTTTCATCACACTTGCATTTCACTATCTGTTGCCAAATGCCTGTCAGTCAGTTCTGGGGCAAGGGCAGGAAAGAAAGCCATCTGGCAGATGGGGGAGCAGATGGGGCAGAGTAGAGGAGCCACCCACTCCAGCAAACTGCAGGCAGCAGCCACAGACGCATCAGGATTGCTGCCTTCTGAAGGCAAGGTGTTTTGTTGCTCTTTTTAGGTTTGAGTTTTTTCACAGATATGGGCCCTGCAACCTTCACCACAGCCTGGTCTGAATTTTTTCACACTGGGTATCCTGGGGTGTCCTTTAGTGCATGCTAACTGAAGTCATTGCTTACAGATTTTGTTACAGGTGAACAGAAAGAAAGATGACTTGCTTGGAGTCAGGACTTTGAAAAAGATATCTTTATTACTCTTTGTCCCATGGACTCACTTATCTAGCCACAATAAAACTATCTCTCCTCTGTCAGGTTTACATCCTCAAAACCTTTTCTCTGATTTGCAAATTTTTTTTTAGTTAAGTTGAACACTAACACTGAGGGATAGATGATGAATCAAAAGACAAAATAGTGGATAAATTTAACTCATCAAGCCCTTAAAAATCTATCTGCCATTTTTGTTTCTTTGTGTAAGTGATCCATGAGAAGATTGTAGCTCCCCTCCATGTTTGGTCCTGGAAGATCTTGATGAAGCTTTTTTTGTGCCATGTGATTATAATCATCAATTTCATCCGCTAGGCTTTTTCTTCTCTGAATGGCCTAGTTTGTCATACAATTTAGTCTTCTGGTGTAAATAGCATTTCTTGTGAATTTTTCTATTAGTTTTCAAGGTGTATTTGTGCATAACATCTTTAAAATGTTTTCTCAGCACTTGTGGTTAATAGAATTTGATCACAGCAATCTGTAAAAATCAAATCAAACACAGAAGAGAGTGTCAACACAGCAATGTTTTAAAATGTGCATGTATACTCAGCAAGATTTGGGGAGGAAATTACTTTGCAAATAGTTGAGAGGTGGAGTGGGGAGTGTTTATCTTCTTTTCCAGTGTCTCCCCAGCTCCATGATATTTCATAGCCATACTCAGAAACCAAAGAACACATTCCAGAAGGGACGTCAGAAGATCTTAATCTCCAGCTTTCCTTTTCAGAGTAAACTACTGTGGACAGATGTTCATCTGTCCTTCTCTTAATATACTCCAAGAAATTCTATAACTACAATCTGTTTTGGTCCTGATATTCCTTTAGACCCTTGCTTCCTTAATTAGAATGTATTTCCTAATGTCTAAGCTAAACCTTTTTAATTAAATGACTGCAATTAAATTGTTGAGAATTAAGCTTATTATATCTTATCCGACCCACTGTGGACTCAGAGGCCAGTTATTAACTTTCCCTTTGGTTATTTATTCCTCTCCCTCTGTTTTCTCTTTAATAGACTAACCAAACTCAAATCACATTTCTTAGTCTTCAATTCTCCCATGGTCTGCCTTTTCTGCATCTCCATCCTTCATAATTTTGGTACTCAAAGTGGATATAGTGCCCTAGCTGAAGCTGTCCCAAAAAAACCTGTTATAATTTGTTTAATAGCAATCACATCTCAAATCTTAACCATTCTCATCTAATAGGATTTATTTCCATCATTAGTAGAGAGCTACTGAAACATTACATAACCACATCAAACCCTTAGGAAACAAAATATTCTGAATAAGTTTCGTATATCTTTCATGTGAAATAGTCATGACATGTTAAAAACAGTCATGATTATGTACAGCATCATACAGATATTATTAACACTATGGCAATCAAGAAAGAGCATTTCAGTAAGTTTTCTCGAAGAGCTTGCCTCAAATTATGCATCAAGAGTACAGTCTGGTCTGTCTGAAGTCTGATGTACATGAATTTAATTCTAAAATGTCAAGTTACTTCATTCCCTGTACTGTACTTTCAATTGATATATATATTTGAGAGTTTCTAACTATGGATTATATCTGGCTATGTGTTAATGCTAATCCAGAAATAGATGCTTGAAGCAGTTCTTAAGAGTCTGGAATAAAAACCAAACATTTATTGAAGTCAGGACAATTCTGACAGTGTTTTATATGGAAAAAAACAGCACAACACAGAAGTTTCTTCAAAGGCAAAAATGTTGTACTTTCATGACTTCAGAACAAAAGAATTCAATATTTTACAATACTTTTTTTTTATTATTATGGAACAGTGTTAAAACTATAGGAAATGTTTCATGTGCAAAAATAAAATAATTTTTTGTAACATCTCTTTAATGGTGAACTGGAATTATTTTTCTTCATTGCAGATATAAATGAGGTTTATTTCTGAGATCCTTCATGGCATAAAGAAGTACTCCCCATAACTATATTGACTTCCCATGCAGAGACTGCAGTTTGAATCAGCTCACCTTCATAATTAAATTCATAGCCAGTAATATAGTACATTATTTTTTTGTTTATCATCAGCTGCATCCTAGTACATGTGATGTATATGTACAGTGATGGCAGGAGCCAGCCAATAGGCCAAAGCAGACAGGCAGGACCATCTTAATCTGATGGTCAAAGTCATCAAAGGTAACACCTTCTTGAACTACACTGTTAACTGCTCCAGTTTGCAGTCTGGCATTTCAGCTTAAACCTTTCAATTCAACAGTTTATTTTGTTTAAGGTGTGGTTTTGGGAGCAACTGAGGCGTTGATAGGAGTTCTTTTCTTCCAGACTTTGCCCTTCAGTGGTACTCTTCATTAAAAAGGTAACACAAACAACAGTACACAACTACAGCAAAATTTGTCCAGGGTTATCTGTCAAAGCCTATTAGGAACATGCTTTAATACCTCAACAAACTATATTTAAAATTATAACAGAGCATTAACTTCTACAGAGGTCTTTCCCTCTGTAGAATTCTGTTGTTTCTTACTTTTGCGTGTCAAAAAAAAGAGCTTGGGAACACCCCAGGCTTTTATACAGTATTTATATTTTTCTGCCCTCAGCCCAAGGCTGGAACATAAAATGAGAGACCAACAGCAAGAAACAACTGTTCTTGAGTGTCTGAAGATCCATGCTGAACACATAGCTTTCAACACGTTTTCTTTTCCCGACTGATTCATCTCTATGTCTTTATTCTGTATAACAAAAAAAAAGTGCATACATGCATGTGTATAAATAATTGTATAAAATTATATATAATTAAAATGTTAGTGTTTCCTGGAAATGAGCAGCCTGAAATGACCATCTTCTTTCCCTCTTCCGGCTTTCCCTTCCCAAATGTTAAATATTTGTCGAAATAAGAATAAGAGTAACTTGATTTTCTGCATTATTGCTGCTCCATTATAACTGATGTTGATGCTTTTCTGCATTTATCACCTTCTTACCACATTTTCCATTTAGTAGCTCACATCATAAGACTTCATACAAAGGCATAAGGACAAATAAATATTGTTAATTTAGTGCTCTCCTGAGTGAGCTTTATGATAGCATTTTTGAATGACCTTTTCTGTTAAACAAAAATCATTCTAGCACCGCATCTTATTTATTACAGTCATAAAATCAGGTACCAAAAGCTTTTTCTTTTTTCATAAATTCTGTCATTATTACAGATGTATCTACTTGGACATGAAAAAACCTCACTCTGTTTTCTGATACAATACAGTGTTATGCTGGAATACACAGCACTTGAGTCCACAGTGCTACATAGTTGGTGCTACAGCTGCAGGTGGGTTATGAGTACCTATGCTGAAACCTCTTGTGTTCCATATCTTTGTCAACATCTTGGAGGAGGAGATAGAGTACACTCACCTGGTTTTCAGATTTCACCAAATTGGAGGTTGCAGTCAATGTGCTTAAGGGCAGAATTACCTTCCAGGACAACCTAGCCAGGCTAGAGAAACGGACCAACAGGGACCTCATAAAAGTCAACAAGGATCATAGAATCATAGAATGGTAGGGTTGGAAGGAACCTTTAGAGTTCATCTAATCCAGCCTCCCTGCAGAAGCCAGTCCACCTAGATCAAGCCACATAGGACCATGTCCAGGCAGGTCACAAAGACCTCCAAGGAAGGAAACTCCACAACACCTCTGGGCAGCCTGTTCCAGGGCTTCGCCACCCTCACAGTGAAATAGTTTTTTCTTATATTTAAGTGGGACTTTTTGTGTTGCAGCTTTATCCCATTACTCCTTGTCCTGTTGCTAGATACCATTGAAAAAAGGGATGCCCCAACCTCCTGACACCTGCCATTTAGATATTTGTAAATGTTAATAAGATCTCCCCTCAGTCTCCTCTTCTCTTCTCTAGACTAAACAGCCCCAGTTCCTGCAGCCTTTCCTTATAAGGAAGATGTTCCAGTCCCCTGATCATCTTGGTGGCCCTGCACTGGACTCTCTCCAGAAGTTCCCTGTCCCTCTTGAGCTGGGAAGCCCAGAACTGGACACAGTACTACAGATGAGGCCTCACCGGGGCAGAGTAGGGGGGGAGAACCATGCTGTTGGCCTTCTTGGCCACGAGGGCACATTGCTGACTCATAGAATCATAGAAATGGTATGTTTAGTTTATTCTCAATCAGGACTCCCAGGTCTCTCTCTGCAGAGCTGTTCCTCAGCAATTTGACCCCCAGCCTGTACTGGTGCATGAGGTTGTTCCTTCCCAGATGCAGGACTCTGCACCTGTCCTTGTTGAACCCAAGATTCCCTGCAACACTATGTGCTAGGGACTGATCAGCTGTGGAGCAGATCTGCTGAGCAGAATTGAGAGGTGCTGGTGAACAGTGGGGTAAACAGGAGCCAGCAGTATGTCCTGAGGGCTAGCCTTCTTTGGCTAGCAGCATGCTGGGCTGGGCCATGTAGAGTATAGCAAGGGTAACACTGAAAGTGATTATTTACTTGGGAATTTGTTAGATTGTATCAGTAAGACTGCAACCAATTTTGGGCTTCCCATGAGAAGACAGTTGTTAAGAAGTGAAGTGGGTTCAACTGACAACAAACGGGACAGTCAGGGGCTAGAGCACTTGCCTTCTGAGGAGAGGCTGAGGGATCAGGTCTTTTTCATCTTGGAGTCAAGATGACTTTTGGGGGCACCTATCACTGTCCCTCCAGTATCTGCAAGGAGGTTATAAAATTAAGTGTGGTACATCTGGTGAGAATTAGAAACAGTGGGCATACATTAAAATAAGAGAGATTCAATGCTGATTTAAAGAAAAACGTTTTCTTAACAAGCACAGTCAGGTAATAGAATAGCTTGTCCAGGGAAGTTGTGCATTGCCCATCTTTTGAAGTTTTCAAGATGCCCCATAATAAAGCCCTGAGCAATCTGGACTGATCTCACAACTGATGCTGCTTTGAGCAGGAGGCTAGACTAGAGACCTCCCAGGGCCTTCAAGCAAGGTAGGACGTATGTCCTGAAGTCATGGTTCAAGTGACTGTAACAGGTCATCATGTGACAGTGTGTCATAACAATCATTTTCAGAGTATTGAATGTGTATCAGCACTTTCATAAATAGCAGCAAACAGGGATGAAACTCAAGATATTACTAGATAAGCTGATCTTTATCAAAAAGACACCTTAAATTCCTCTTGTTGAATTGTTATTCACTCATTCCTACTTTACTTGTCCCCATCTCTGTTGTGCTGGCTCAATTGTTTATTACACCAAACAATAATTCAAAATTAATAAGACATCCATCTGAAAAGCACTGTGCATGAGAGGGATAAGAAGAGATCTAGCCATATCTAACCAGATACACAGAACCATGGGTTAGGTTACTCTCAAGAATAATATAGTGTGAAACATCTATTTCTACATCATATCTAGATCTTGTGTCTGATGCATGTAAAAATAGCTGGTACTTAGGAGAGATTTAAGGTAGGATAGGCTTAAGGTTCTCAGACAATTTGTCACTAGTGATGTGGATTGACATGCTGTGACAGAACAAAAACACTAGCCCAAAAGAGTTAATTTAAAGTTGTCAGATGAACAGCTGAAACAGTCACTTTCAAACATGACTCATGGCTCAAATAATTTTAATTCCAAGAAGGTTAGAAGATAAAGCTGACTGACTCATCAAAAGAAGTGTGCAGGAGGAGCTATGAGTAATCTTAAGACAAACTTGGGAATACATTATCAAATTCAATGTATTTACAAATAATGTTGAAAACATAGTGAGCAGTAAAGTAAAAAGTTTTCTTAAGAAGATACTCGATGTAACAGGAAAATAAGGTATTGGGGGCTGTTCAAAATTAATATTTTAGTTTTTGTTGGGAATTAGCTTCTGAAGCAAATTTTGTGACTGACTTTATTTTCCATTGTCAAAAACTGTTTGAGTGCATGATCTAAATTGCTCTGTAGGGGATACTAAGGTGAAAGACATACTTAGACAACTAAGTAATTTTTAATTAGTGTACCCAGGCTAGTCCCAAGTAATCTCCCACAATAACACAACAGAAATGCATGTACTGTGAACCACAGAATGGCAGGAGTTGGAATGATGTAGGTTGATCTAGAGATGATCCAGTCCAATCTCCCTGCTGAAACAGATCCACTTCGATAAGGTCACCCAGGAATGTGTCCAGGCAACTTTTGAAAACCTCCAGAGAAGGAAACTCCACACTCTCCCTCCCTGGCCATCCTGTGCCAGGGTTCCCTCACCCTCCCAGTACAGTAGCATTTCTTTATGTTCAACTGGAACTTTTTGTGTTACAGTTACTCCTTATCCATTACCCTTTGTTCTGTTACTGGACACTACAGAAAAAAGTGTTGCCCTATCCTCTTGACATACATGTTTTAAATACTTGCGCTAGTGGGACCCCCTTTCCCCACTCTAAACAACTCATAGCCTTTCCTCACAATAAAGTTGCTCTAGCCAATCCTCTGATCATCTTGGTGGCCCTGTGCTGGACTCTTTCTAGAAGTTCTTTGTCCCTCTTGAGCTGGAGGGAATGTTGAATTTGAAAGATTAACCAGTTCACTCTAAAATTGGGTCACTTTAATATCTGTGTAAACTGTGCCACTTGCTGATGTACATGACACCAAAATGGAGCTGAAATTCAGTGTAGATAAACATAGAGCAATGAACATGGGGGAAGTGAAGAGCCATTCTAGTATGAGATGTAAAAACACAGGCTCTCGACAAGACTTTTGGAACATGTTAGATCCATGAAAGACCAACTAAGTGTTTCTTGTACCTGAAAATGGATAACCAAAGGCAAAGAATAACTGAGCAGTCTGGAAAAACAGATATAAGAAACCCACAACAGCCTGACGTGAATTACATGTAAAAGACAGATAGATGCTCATTCTTCACTGTCTTTTCCAGTACTCTTGTAGTGTCAGCCAACAAACAGCACTTGTCAGAGTCAGGTTCCAAAAAAAGGAAGTGATTCCTTACCCATCAGCAGTGGTGGGTGTCATGTGAATACAAATTACTTTTCCATGTCTTGGTGTCTACTTGTGCTCACTGCTAGGATCAGACTGAACCTAGTTGGACTCGCAAGCTGAAATAGAAAAAGTAAGAAAAATGAGTGAAACCAAAGGGAAGTGTGATCTAAGAAAATTAAAAATCACTGTATTTCAACCTTCATTTGCAAAATATTCTGTTCCTCAATCAAAATCTCCTTCTGTCCTCTCATCAAAGTCAGTTACTGCAGGAAGAATCTATTGTTATCTATATATTCCATATTTATCAGCTTAAACATAGCAGGTTTTACTCAATGTTGTTTTGTAACTCTGCACTCATGGTTGACTGTTGTGAGTCAGCAAAAGCAAAAGTAAATTTAAGAAAGTAAACCTTCCAGAGCAATGTTTCCCAACCTATATGCCAAGTTCAGGAAAGCTTACTGTTAATGAAGTATTAAATCACTGTGTAGAAATGTCCTCACCTTCTCTGGAATGCTCTCAGGGTATCTTGGTTTGAAAATTACTCTTTCTGAGGTTGAAAGGAAGACCTGTTGCTTTTCTGTTGGGGACTCTGAGTGCAACAGTTGAGTAATAGCTAGCTTCAAGAGGAGCTGTCAGTCTATCAGACTGAACTCAGAGCTGGAGGTGATCAGAAAATAAAAGAAATCTGTGTAACTTAAAGTGAAACAGAATGATGTTTAGAGACACTTCCCCTAAAGCAAAGCAGAATCTCTTCCTGAGCACTGTCCTGGACATGCTGGTGGGATTTGGCTTGGAGGGATGTCAGACAAGGGAAAGATAAAAGAATTAGTATAATTGGAAGATGCAGTTTGCAGGAAGAATTGACCTCTTTCCCTGCAGTTCAGTTTATGCTGGATGAGAGCACCAGTTCTCTGCTTGATTCTTTCTGTCTTACACTGTGCTTTCTCCTGCTTTCTGCAGTTTTGAATATATGTTTTCTGGCCTTGGAATTCACATACCATCGGAGGCATGGCAGTTCTTAAAAGTGGAGTACCTCATACTGATGTAGCACAAATAACTCTCATGGTTCAAATCATCCTGATGGGAGACAATCAAACTTAGTAGTTACTTCAGGGAGGAATTTGGCCCATTAAGTCTAGAAAGACCTTGTGGTCCATCAAACACAGCCTTATAAATCCAAAAGATAAAAATCCACCTACATTTTATCTTCCCTTTGTAAGTTTCATACTATAAGTAGCCATCATTTTCCATCTACCTATTCAGTTGATTTACACTATTTATATTGATGACATTAGCATTTTGCTCCTTTTGTGTGAGGAATTGGCCTGAAATGCTTATTTTCTACTTACTGCTCCAGCAGCTTCAGCACCATAGATAAAGTACTTGCAATGGCTTTGCAGAGAGTGTGGCATTCAATTTACTTTCAGCTGAGTGCCACAACTTGTGCTGCTTTTTCTCAGCAGCTTGAACAGCCTTGACACCTATTACATGGCCACCGTCAGAGGGATTCAAAAGGGTCATGGATGGAGAAGTTGGGACTCTGCTAGCTTGTAAACTACAGCCATGGCAGAGTGAATTCTGCTGCAGTGACCATGAGAGTATTGATGATGTGACAGGCATGATTCTAGACCAACAACTTTATAACTGGAAGCAGGTGTTTCTATGTACCTGTTGAAACAGAAGATAAAATAGGCAAGCTGAGGATATTCTCAGTTCTTATTAGGTTCTAAACAACATTCTTGCATTTTTTTCTGTGGTGATTCCGTAGTGATTACGATTTTTCATATTGTTGGATACACAATCTTCTTAATTATATATTTCTCTAATGCTTATGGCACATGAAATACAGAAAAATTGTCAAGTTATAAAACTGAGGACTGCTTGCAGACATTGAAATGGAAATTTAGAAGCCTCAGTGTAAGGAGCATTCGTATGGGTGGGTGTGTTGCTCAGAGAAATACTGAGATGGTAACTTCTGACTATCGCCCCATTTTAGCAGCAAGTAACTGTCCAACCACTGCTGAATATAATTAGCTGGAGCTTGTTGTTTAACTTGCATTGACAGACTTCGGTGAGAACCTGCTCTTGTGTGAAAGCTAAAGGCTGAACTATGTGAAAGTATTTTGTAACAGGAGGTGACCAGAGGTCTGACTGATGGTCTGCTTTGCTCTTCACATCTGCTCTGTAAATTCTAATAGTCAATAAATCAGTTAATTGCTAGATATGACTTGAAATTATAATGTGCCTCCACCAAGGACATAAAGGAGCCTGCTTTCTCAATGCTCAGAGAAGTCTGCAGAGAAACAGGTACCAAATAAAAGTTGCAAGGCTGTGGCACTGAAAGTGCTAGTAGTTCCTGTGAGATGGGTCAGTCATGGCCAGGGTCTGCCCACAGGGCATCTAGGGATGCCTCTTCATTGCCCTGGAAACTGGCACCAGCAACCTGAGTGGGATGTTCTCAGGGCTTTGAAAACAGTAGTGTTATCATAATAGTATAATCTATTTGAAGAGCTATTTTGCTCCTGCAGACCCAAACTTCGATATTGCAGTATCACAAAGAGAGCAGACACATGAAAAACTCTCCCTCTTCAGTGGGGCATAAAACCACAAAGATTTTCCAAGCTAATGGCCTAATAATAAAGCTCATATTGCTCAGTATTGTACTGGAAGCTACTACATAAGGAAAATATCGTACTATGTAAAAATAGTATTTTGGTTAAGGTTGTAAAGACTACAAATTGATATCTGTCTATGTAGTTTTACGAACTTATGGCAAGAATGAGTGGTTCCATTATGAGAAATTAATATTGATGTCTGTAGTACATAGAGACAAATTGAGCTCTAATGATTTCCTAATAAAGTAATTTTTTCATAGACCACAAGGGGATACAAGCAAGAAATTTTTAATGGTAAGGCCAAGGTAATTATTTTTCAGCATCTAATTACACCTATACAACTAATCTGAGCTACATTTGCTGAACTAAATGATGATATAGAATGTCCCACTGAGGTTCACATTCATCATTAAAAGCCAGTTCTAGGCCTTTGACAAGAGGGCAGAGCAGCTCCTGAAATGTAATTTAGTATAATTAGGAGGATATTATGTTTACTATCTGCACACTGTGCAGGCTTTAGATTAAATGTGACAAGTGGAGAAGTAGATGGACATTCTTCCCCAAATTAGCTTTGTCATCTCAGATCAAACTTCGCCTGCAGTTTATTCTCTTCACATCTTTAAATTGCAGCTAATGAGAATGAAGAAGCCCATCATAGGAGCCCCAATAAAAGTGTACACTTGATGTTTCTGGAGTGACAAATCAAAGATATATAAGGTTTATAGACACATGCAAGGAAGGGCCCGTCCTACTTTGCTGGGCACTGTATGAAGGATATTGATGTATTTAAACAAATGTCTTGGTATTTTTAGTACACATTGCATGTTGCATGGAAACCTTAGTGTAAAATTTTGTGCTGTATTTTCATTTTACAGAGTGTTGACCAACAGACTTTTTTTCTGTAAGTTTGTGTACTCAGATGAATCCAACCTGGGTTTCATGGTAAGGAAAGTTTTTTATGACTTGTAGTTGGTTGCTTTTGCTGCTTTGGTAATCCACACACTCCCATGGAGTTGTTTTTTCCAATGAAGGAATTTCTATGCCTTCTAAAGAGATGAGGATGATGCACACGTGAGGGTAAGCATAGTTTGAGTAATATTAAGTTTATCCACTTACTGCTCTCCAGCCTGAAACACCGGACTGACAAATTCAGTTACAGTCTTCTTAACTGCAATTTGTTGAGGGAAACAGACAGAGAAGGAGCCAACAGATCTGAAGCAGAGTGTGACAGAACAGAACTTTTCTTTGGAGTTGGACTTTTCAAGACAAGATGAACATAAGGATACAGGAAATTCAAGATAGTTTAATAACAGCCAGCAAAAGTCATGTAGTTTTTCACAGCACCTTGTACACATGAAAGTATCCGGAAGCCAAGGCGCCAAGACTTTCACAGGCTAAGTAAGAATATCAGCAAAAATTATGTAAAGGCTTCTTATTGCAGTATATCATCTACTTGTTGTGTTCCTTCTTTCCACTCTTTAGGGAACAAGACTCCCTGGCCCTTTTCTCTAAGCAGACCTTTTCTGTGCAGAAAATACACCTGCATTTCTGCCATGAAAGGCAGTACTCAGGCTGATCCAAATAGAGATGAGTTTCTCTAGGTGAAAGACTGCAAGCCTTCTCTCTCCTGTTGCTCTTCTTCTGAGGAGTCCTGTTTAAGTTGCTGGCCAGGAGAAGAAAGGAATGGGTTTTTTGTCAGACATTCCCTTTGGTGAGTGAGTGGATAGTCTGGACTGGTTTCAGCATCTGTGTTCTTTTACTCTCCTCAGTCTCTACTGCAAGTCAGTCCCACATCACACTTGGATGCAGGCATAGAGAGGATCTTCCTGCTAGCATTGTGTACGAGCACGTCTTCCTCCCAATGCCTTACACTCATCACTGTGTCTTCTCACACCTGTCATTTCCTGTCTTCATTCCAAGCTGGCACAATACTTTCCCAGATACCATCTATGCTTCTGCTTCTTCATGGTGAAATTCAGCTCTAGTCCCAAGTCCTCCTTTCCTCCAACTATCTTTGTGATTATCTGAGGATATGAGTTCAGCATCCATTAGAAGTTTTTAATTTACTTATGATTTTTAATTTACCTGTGTTTTTAAAACACTTCCATTACTTAGTTCAGTGTAGTAACACGTCTATCAGCAAGGGACAATATAAGTCAGATACTAAAATGAAACATGTAACTGGTGCTGCAGTGCTATATAGGACATTGTCACCCTGTGACACTTTTTATCCCTGTAATGCTATTAAGAACAGTATTAAAATACCTTATTTGCTTTGCCAGTAGCAGTCACATAAATTAAAGGCTCCCAGAAGCAGCTTATATTCATATCTTGCAGCTTTGAAAAATGATCTAATTTTGATTGCAAGTAGTGTAACAATCTCTTTTGTGATATAGTTCTTTATTTTTTGCTTCATTCTCCAACTTCAACTTTTGTCAGCTACAAACACTAACAACTAGTTTCTGTTTACCATGTAGATTCTCTCCAGAAAATCAGAGCATGGGAAACTAATAGAACTTCTGCTTTGTTTTCATATATTTTTTGTTTGCTAAAGGGGAAATGGAATTTACTTCCCTTAATGATACATCTCTCTCCATCCAGGAGAATCTCTTTCTGTTTTCAATGACAAAACCATAATTTCTTATTTACATACTGTGACAAGGTATATTAGTCATGTGATGAGTCTGCTATGAGATTTTAAGTGAGCAAGTGTGGGAAAAGAACAAACATTTCCCCCCCCCCCCACCTCATGTTAGTTAAACCATCTGGTCTTGTCTTTTTAAATTTTTTTTTCGTGCTGTTTTTCCATGAGTAGAAGCAAGAAACTTGCCCGTGACTCCAAATCCTCTGGTTAAACAGGTGTAAATCTATGACATCTTGCTAATGTGAAATCTGTATAAATATATGAGACATCTCAAAATTAAAATAAGAAAACAAACCAAGAATCTACAGAGAGTAATATATTTCAGTCATCATTAAAATCTTATCTCTGTGGGAAGATCAGGATGATTTAGTGGTGCATCAGTTATCAGCCTTCTTTAAAGTACATAAAATAAGGATTTACTTTTTTAACTTTGAAAATGTTATTTTTTTTACTCAGTACATCACAAACTCCCAGTGCAAATGATGTTCAGTCTTTCATCCAGGACAAATCAAAACAACTACTGCTGCCTTGCCCTACTCACAGAACAGATGACATCTGGGATGGCTCGTTTGTTTCATCAGATGAGTTTAGTAGTAGTAGACTGGAAGATGACTGCTCTGTGTGATGACAACTTCCAACGGGTGGAAATTAGACTGTATTTCGTGTCAGTCATTAGAACTGGGTAGACTGTGTTCTGTGTAACAACAACAAGGTTGCTGGCGAAACATGAGCCAGTAGTTAGTCAATTAGTTTAACTGTGCAAAAGCTTTGGGCCAAATCTCCCTTCGCTCCAAATGATTCCGCAGCCTCATTCCTCCCCTCTGTTCACAGGGGCAGCGTTAAACCAGCAGCCACTGCTTTCCCATTCCAAGTGCAGTCTGACAGGGCTGACACCCATCATAGGCAGAAATCCACTGTGCTCCTTCTCTTGAGCCCTTTTTTCTGACACTGACAAACCTCAGGAGCAAGAATGGATGGGTGGCTTCCAGATGCATCTTTAAACCAGACAAACCACAAGGCTCAAACACACTGCTCACAGAACAGCTGATGTAAATCAATGTGCCTTGATTTATAGCAGCTGGGGATTTGGCTCAGAAAGGCAAGCAGTCTAATGACATTGTAGAGGTAAAAATGCAGACAGAGTGAGACCCACCACGTCTATTATGTACAGTTCTGGTATGCAAGCACCGCTCTCCTCAGATGGAAGTGTCCCGATCAGCCAGGTGCAAGTGCTGTCTGGAACTCGTCAGCATATGAGTGCTTACAGTCCCCTACTTTAGTGCTGTAAATCAAGACTATACACACTACTGTTGAAGAACGCTGCATGTGTCTATCCATTAGTCAATGGAGTGGGAAAGTTCAGTGTATCAGTCATGAAGATATATGAAGTCTGCCTCTTAATGATATTAGGTTGTAGGCAGATTGTGATGGAGCTTTTGTGGCCTGATGACTGTGTTTAATATGTGTAATCCATACCCCAATAAATCTGTGGTCGGCAAGAGAGCACAGACATTTTATTCAGTTTATGGAAGGAAGCACACCAAGCAATGTGGCAGCTTTAACATTCAACAGTGTTACGCCAGAATATAGAGATGCTCTTTATTGGAAAAATAAAAAAATAATAATTACCCAATTAAGACAATCACTGTGTGCTACGATGCTTTTCAGGGCAGGATAGACACCCAACAGATCCCATTATTATTGTAGTCACGTTGATGTCCTTAGGAATCAGGTATTCCACAGACTATGTGCAGCATTAATCAGTCTAGAATTTGTCCCTGCTCAAGATGCACCACCTCCAAGTACAGGTAGGAACTGACTTGCATCAGAAATGTCATACGGATACATTGCTGAAGAGAAGAATGAAACAAGCAAAGAAAAAGTAATGCATAATGAGGATTTTTAATGTTGTTTGTTCTTAAAACCCACAGTTGAAAAAAAAAACCCTTATAAAAAAAAAAAAGACCTTGCAGTAAATCTACTTATTTATAAATAACTATTCTTTCAAATTTTAAAGACTCTGACAAGGACCAGATCTTCAGCTGAAGTGAATGGACTCTTTTAAAGTAAATAAAGCAGCATAAATGTATACCAACCAAAGATGTGGCCCTACTTAGTGATCCAGTTTCTTTCTGCCATTGTTTGCCATTGTTATAATGTGGGAAGTTCTGCTTGACCTCTGCTTCATTATACTCCCATGTGAAAAAGTGGGAAGTTCATTCCAGTGTTTAAAAGACATTAGTTTTCAGTCACAGATGTCTGATAGAGCAGCAATAGCAGGTGACAGCAGTGTTCCCACCCACTCAAGCTCTCTTCAGTGACTGGAGAGCCAAACTAATTACAACACAGCAAGGACAACCATAGCATGTGTAGGAGTAAGACTGGATGCAGGAGTGAATTGCAAGTGCTCTTTTAATCATTGTGTCATAAACAGTGAATCTTGGTTCTGCTTTGCAAACAAACAGCAGTGAGATAATCAGAAGAGCTGGACTTCAGAATGAATTATCCACAGAGATGGATACAGACTAAGTGCTTTAGAGAAGAGTTTGTGAATTGTTTGAAGTCTTGGCATTTGTTTCATATCTATTAATAACAACAACAAAAAACCCACTTTTTTTTTTCCTTTTAGAAAGAGATTAAAGCAATTAGGCCACCTGAAAGACTAATTTGGTGCACTACTGAGCACTAGCTTCATCCTGCCCCAGGTTACACATTGATCCAGAAAGATTTTTTGATTGAACTGCAAAAAAAGTTGAAATATTTCTGTGAATACAAGGTAAGCAGTTACTGAACTTCGTAGCATATGAAAACTCCAGATAAAAGTATGGCGGACTTAGCTGACAGCACTGACACAAGCTTAGCAGCTTCTGAAGGTGTTAGCAGTGATTATAAATACTGCCATTTGAGTGACATGGAACAGAGCTGCACTTTAAAATCTGGATAAGAAATTCAGTAAGAAAACACACTTACAGAAGAGGGCTTTTTAAATTCTCCTCATGTGTCCTTTATGACTTTCAAATACTGTAATTTTTCATATATCTGTTTATATATATCCATGACAAAGAAAAACGAAACCTGAAACTTCTCAAATGTTTAACACTATATATAGAAACCTAAATCCCATCTGGAAATAGTACCTACTGTTTATCAGTAATTTTGCCTGCTAGTTGCAGTTTGTGATGCTTATCCTACATTTCCTTTTCTAAACTGCAGGACAGATAATGTATATCCAGCATTTGACACATTTCACCTTACAAGTTTCTGCCTTTATTCAGGCAGCATTATTCCATTAAACCACACGTGTATCAGTGTGAGGAAATAAGATTACAGGTAACTTTATGTCTGCTTAATGTCAAAGCAGTCTTGTTGATCATCCATTCAGAGGGAAGTGCTGTCAGACTAAAGGGTGAACGCTGCTGATTTTATGTGGGTCCTTCAAGTTGGGTGGGTTAGAAGACAAGTTACCAGTGGCTGGAGGACTTCAGCTGACATTGATTGACTGCCTGCTGAGAGTGAGGTACATACAGAGAAGACTCTCTTAGCTATCATTTTGAGAAGCAAGAGAAAAGTAAACAGCTCAGATAAAATGAATTGTTCTTCATTCACGGCAATAAACATTTGCTTTCTGTGAAGAAACAAAGACACTAATTTGCCTAGATGTATTTATCATTGTCTAGACCTTTATGTTTACCAGTACTGTTTGAAGCAGAAAAAAAGTTTTTGATACTTCTCTGCAAAATTCCCATTGTCTTATACCACAAGTACACAGCTATTTTGTGTCAAAGGTGGTCTAACTCAGTGTCTTGCTTTGACAGAGGACAATAGTGGACACTCAGGAAAGTGTTTGTAGTGGTTTTGCCTGGGCCAGGTTTTTTGGTAGCAGTGGATGGGCTACAGGAGTGGCTTCTTTAAACAAAAAGTGTTACCAGAAACTTCTCATGTAGCTCACAGGGTTGAGGCCAGTTAATTCTAAGCTGGACCCTGCACCTGAACCAGGCCTAGCCAATCAGTGACTGAGGTAATGCCTCTGTGAATGACGTATTTGAGAAGGAAAAGAAGTTGGTGTGCAGTTGCAAAACTGCAGCAGCAACAGAGAGGGAGAACGTGAGAACATCTCCGCAGACACCAAGGTCAGTGGAGAAGGAGGGACAGAACGGTGCTTAGACACAGAAAAGGCTCCCTTGTGAGATGTGGTGAGGACCATGGTGAAGCAGGTTGTCCCCCTGTATACCATGGAGGACCACTGGGAAGCAGAGACCCACTTGCAGCCTGTGGAGGACCCCATGCTGGAGCGGGTGGATGCCTGAAGGAGGTCATGGCTCCGTAAGAGGTTCATCCTCCAGCAAGTTCCTGGCAGGACCTAGGAGTCTGGGGGAGAGGTGCACATGCTGGAGCATGTTTGCTGTCAGGACTTGTCGTCCTGTGAAGGACTCAGGCTGGAGCCATCTGTCCCTGAAGGACTGTTCTCCCAGTGGATGACTCACACTGGTGTATTGTGTGAGGAGCTGCCCACATGGGAGGCCTCATGCTGGAGCCCATGGGAATGATACATGCTGGAGAAGTTCATGAGGGACTGTCTCCCGTGGGGAGGGACCCCACAGCCTAGCAGTGGGAAGTGTGATAAAGCCTCCTTCGAGAAGAAGCAGTGGCAAAATCCATCTGTAATGGACTGACCGCAACTCCCATCCCCCATCCCTGTTCCGCTGGAGGGGGAGGAAAGGGAGTCCTAGGAAGAGGAGAGGTGGGGGGAGTGGTATTTTTAAGATGGTTTTCTTTCTCATCTACCTGCTCTTACTGTATCTTTAGTAAATAAAACCTTTTTCTCCCTAAGCTGAGTCTGTTTTGCCTGTGACACTAATTGCAGAGTGATCTCTCCATCTTTATCTCAACTCACAAGCTGTTATACTTCTCTCTCTCTCCTGTCCAGTTTAGGAGGGGGAGTGATTTTATGACTGGATGGACATCAGGCTAAACCACAACAGTGTTTTAGAGCATATAGTAATGCTTATTATGCCAACCTCCAGTGATCTGTAACTCAGAGACTTCATCAACCACTGTTTTCTGCTTGTTTTAAATGTGTGTTGGGGGATTGTTTTTTACTTCCTGACTTTATCTAGCCATGGTAGAGTTATGTTTGCCATCCAGACCACACCATGTCAACACGTTTGTTTCTTCTGAACCTGGCTTAGAGTTGTTTCATTTGATGCTTCTGTTATGCTTCCACTCTTGCCTTTTCCCAGGTACCCCATAGAGACACATTTTTAGCAGGGATGCTGAATGAACTCACAGAATGTCATAGAAATGCACAAGGTTTGAGCATAGGGAAGCTGAATCAAGGGGTCCCACAGGGGACAGTATTCCCGCAAAATAAGGCTTGTAGACCAGGGAGTCTGCACAGGATAGAGGAAATCCAAAACCACAGGAATTCAGTGTCTGCACCAAACATTCAAACGTAGCGAATGGTGGGGAGAAAGGAGCTTGACCACGTCTGTGACAAATAATGACAGCACTTTGGAAGACTTCCAAAGGAAATGTAAGTATAGAAATGGTTGATCATTATTTAAGATATAGTCCCAGTTCAGGTTTTGGGCAAACCTCTTTTTGCTGCAGGTGCACGGTTAGTGATCAGAAAGTTAATGCAGCAAAGAATCTATTATCTTTGGCTCTCTTATTCTAACTGTCTGTCATTCAGAGAATAGGAAGTTCAACACCGCATGAAGAATTGTCCTCTCCACCTGTCAGTGATTAATTTCACACATGCAGCCATCAGGGACTCTCTAGGAGATCATGATTATTTTTCTTTCCTGTCTCAAAGCAGAATTTACTGTCTGTACTTTGTATTCAGTTCTAAATGAATTTTCATAGTTGGGAGGAAAAAAGTCTCATTATTTTTTGACTGCTTTGGAATTAAAATATTTGCATTTGTTGCATTTGAAGCAAACAATTTATGGACTTAATTTTTCAAATGTATTATTAATCATATTAACACAAATAATCCTCAAGCAAGGTAAAGAGTCTTTATGGTTTGTTTTGTTTTTTTTTCCTAAATGAAAAATAATGATTGGTGCTCTAGACGTGAATTCCTAGTTATTTTGACTGGTCAAGCAAAAGCCAGGTCTAAGGTTTAAATTTATGGCGTTCATCCTTTTACTTACAGTACAAGGTACCCAGAATGCTTCCTCTGACAAATCTCAGAAATCCCAGGTGTCAAGGGGAACAACTGTTGTCCTTGCTACAACTCCAGTCCTCAGGAAACCCCAGTTCTGAGACACCACTTTGTACTGCAGGTAAACAAATCTTTCTGCTACTTCCACCCTGTTCTGAAGTTGCCTTTGTTGACCAGAAGTGTAGCTTAATTTGTATTCTGAGAAATAATGGGTCTAACATGATTTGTAAAAGAGCAAGGTAGCGGAGAATAACAAAATGTGGTAATGAGACAGAAGTGTCTGAAATCCAGATGAAAAGAACAATGGTATTGATGAGAAAGTAGCTGAAGAGGTGGAATAAGAGGTAACTCATAGACTAATTGAAAGCTGATCAGGAGGAGGAGAGAAAAGTAATTTGGATGAGAAAATTGAAAGGAAAATCAGAATCTAAATAAGCTATTGAGAGTATATTGGTATATTGGAAGTGGATTTATTGGTGGCGTGGCAGGGACTTGAATGAATGAGGGGAGATGGCAGGAAAGAGGACAGAAAGGGGGAGAGAAGGGTATGTAAAACTAGGAAAGTCTGTCTTTGAAGGAATACGGAAGAGAAGCAAGGAAACATAAATATCCAAGATGTGGAAATTCAGACACATTGGCATTTGATTCAGAACCCATTTTTGAGTGAAGGGGAGATGATGTTCAAACTTTGGCAACATAAAAGCCAAATGCCCATGAACGCTTAAGGATCAGTACCCTTACAGAAAAAAACTCAAGACAATATCTACAATAGACATTGCTCTAGAGATCAGGATAGTTGATATCTTAAACATTTATATATAAAGTGTGGAAAAAGCAGCATTTTATCACGGAGGACTGAATATCTTCTACCGCTACTCTCATGCTGCCAGTAAAAAAATGTCCTTGGAACTTTAAAATGTTATAGATGACAGTTTCTTAAATCAAAAAATGCTGTGTCCAGCTCAGGGGATTTTTCTATTAGACTTTATCTTGAAATAGAAAAAGGAACTGATTGGTAGACTAAGTTTTGTGGTAACTTGACAGTAACTTGAGAGCAAAGTGTTATCTAACTTGTTAACATTCTTTATGGGCAAAGAGAATAAAGCTCATGCTGGTAATAAATTTGAACTTTCAGCTTTAGGAAAAAAAAAAAGATATAATCAAAACTTACTGAATGTTCAGAAAAAAATCCCCATGATTACTAACTAGAAACATACAAGTACATTTAGAGAAAAAACACATTCCTGTAAACGTGGAAGGAGAATAATCCACTTATGGACAAGACAAGAAAATAAAACACTACAACATAGTCAAATTTTAACTTTTCTAATTATGTAGTACTATCAACACATCAGAAATAGAGTGATATAGAAAACTATTAAGGAAAGTCAAATGATAAAACTGTAGCAATGGATACTGCTGTACACAGTTCTTCATGATCTTTGTGACAATGGCATGACCTCATTACTAGAATTTGGAAACATTGGAACAGTGTATAAAAGAGTAAAAATCATTAAATTTTTCTATGTTCAGGGAAACATACAGGTGGTGCAGTCACATAAGAGCAGGAAATGCTTTCCATTCTAACAACAATCAAAGTCCAATAGAACATAGAAATAGTTAATTGAAAGGACATAATTAACTGACAGGACAAAATATCTTGTATCCAGGAGTGTAAAAAGTGGTGGACAAGAAATTCCTTGAGCCTATAGAGCTGAATTGTCAATATTTTTCCAAGTGGAAACCTCTGGAAATTTTGTTGTAAGTTTTAGGAAACACTATGTTAAAAAAATACCCATTTAATCTTCTCTTCAAACAGTTAACTGTATGGCAAAGCACTGTTAGATTTTCACCTGTTCCCTAGTTCCAGTAAGACTATATAAAAAGAAATTGAGGGAATGAACTATTAGGAACCAATAGCAGATCTTTGTGAATGTGATAGGTGTGTCTAAAATGCCTGAGTAAGAAACTTGATTTTAGCCAGA
Source organism: Urocolius indicus (assembly GCA_013401255.1). NCBI lineage: Eukaryota > Metazoa > Chordata > Aves > Coliiformes > Coliidae > Urocolius > Urocolius indicus. Next base: position 122,625 of record WBNH01009867.1, read on the forward strand.
AAACTAGTAAATAAATAATTGTCTGGCTGTAGAGCAGTTTTGATGACTTGATAGTTTGCTGAGGCCATCCAGAACCTCTCTTGGTTGTGACCTCTCTTAGTTTCAGCTGGCATTTCCATCGATCAGCGAGTTTGGAAATTCTGGAAGAGTAAAAAACAAATTACACACAGATCAAGGGAGAGCCTAGATTTGTGAGAATACATTCACCAATGCTTTCTAAAGTATTCAGGTGAAAAGGAAATTGAGCGAGGGAATAATGTCACGGTTCTTGTGGATTTCTGCAATACAAAAGAAAAATTATTCATCTATGTATTAGAAACTCCAGTCACAAGCATGTTTCTTTGCTTCTGTCCACAGGAATAGGGCTCTTGGCGTGTTCATCTTTCTAATATTGGAAGATTTGGGGTCTTGGTACTTAAATTGCAGTATAAGTGGCATGGATAGAGTGGGGATAGTTTTGTTATTTGGCATTGTGCAACCTATGCTACAAAACTGCCACTGTGTCCAGTCAGTTGAGGTTTACACAACTAAAAGATTTTGAAAAAACAGGAGAAAGTTCTGAGGATTATTAAAGCTCTGGAAAGCCTAACTCATAGTTTAGCGTTCTCAGCTGATTTAAGGAAAGACCAATGAGAGTTCTACTTCAAGGACAGAAGGCTCTTTGGCGCCCAGCAAAAAGTACAACAACGTCCAGTGGATGAAAGGTGAAAGTAAAAACACTCTCTAGGTTACAATGAATCATATTATCAATGTTTGTTTGTGGATTCCATATTAATAGTAAGATATATTTCATGGTCATTTGATGTACCAGAGGTCACATTAAGCACACATGGTGGATCCTTTTTTCTCATACTTGGTGAAAGCAAGTTCTTAGTAATGAGAGTGCTATGACAGAAGAAGCAGAAGAGGACAACATCACCCCTCCTTTCTGGTAAAGGACTTTATTTAGCCAAAGATATTGGTTGGAAGAATGGAAAGAGATTAGTTTTTCAGGTTAAGGAAGAAGAAACAGGATTTGAAGAAGACAGAAGTAGGTAAGAGGTAAGTACAGAGAGAAGTAACATTAATTTTTTATGCACCTGTGGTTGGTAGTGGTGTGAAGTGCTTGGCTGGATATAGAACAGGAAATCTTGATAAATTCAATGTTGATTATTGAACCTTAAAAAAAAAAAAAAAAAAAAAAACCAAAAAAAAACAAGAGAAGTGACATTCTGACAGCTCTGCACAGGACATCAAGCAGAGGACTATAGGCTGAAAGATAAGGCTTGATAGTTTCCCTATTTGCAGACCAAGGGTGGCATTTCAATGGGTGTAAGTAGAGCTGACTGACCACCTGAAAGTAACAGGAGAAGGAGACAATGTCCTCTGAATTCAAGCAGAGACAAACACTTGTCTGGAGCACTGGGAACAAGATGAGATGGGTCCCCACAGAAGAGAGACTTTGGGCATGAGGTCAACATGTCTCTCTCTGCACCATATTAGAGGTTCTGAGAAAGATATTGGAGGTAATGACAAGAAGAAAAATGGCTAGAGAGTTTGAAAAGTCTACCATTTTTAGGACAAGCAATGCAAAATCTTATCTGAAGCTGGTAGGAAATTGCTAGATTGCAGAGGAGTGAAGAACAAGTAGAAGTGGGGAGTTATTACAAGGACATGGGGAAGTCAGCTCTTTGAGAGAACAAGGGTTCTGGATATATTTCTCCTAGGTGGAGACTAATGAGGACTTTGGGTTAGATTTTGAAAGCATTGCAATAAGTGACTAAGAAAGTGCAGAGGTAAGAGAGAGAGAGAGGAAGATTTATGTCTCAGGCAGGCAAGCTGTTAGCACAATTTCACAAATGACACCTGCTCTGAACAAGAATGTTCCACCAGGCTTACATTTCATCCCAATCCATTTTTTTAAACACATAATTTATTCCTATAAAGGGGACCCAATCTGATTTAATTAGGCTAATTAGAGGTCTGTGTCAAATACAGGAGTGAAGTATGTGGAGGTGGGGAGAAGGCGTGGGAGTGGAAAGATAGGGGAAAAAGTCCTTGTAGGGAGCATCAGTTTTCACTTACAAGAAAGTGACATGAATTCAGGCGGTACGAAATCTGAAAATCTGGATGATATAGAAATCTTGCATGGCTGAGTGCTAAGGTGCTCAGTATTGGAGGCTGAGATAGACTGAACCATGGAAAAATAATGGTTTTACTTGAGCATAAAACTGCAGGTACACGTGGGAGAGGATGGATTTTCAGATAGGTGCATTTCTTCATATTTTTCCAAGGAAAAGGGAGCTAAAAAGAAAAAGGATATGGGGGAACTGGCCAGGTCAGAGCGGTTGGAGCTCTAAAACAAGGTGAAATTAAATGAAGTGTAAGAACACAGACCAAGATGCTGAATGTCCTGAGCAGAAGATAAATCAGAAACTACCGATTTATCTGTGGAGTTTGAAGGATCAAGCCAGTGCTAGAGGAACAAGAAGACTGAAAGAGACTGGCAGGAAAGCAACAAAGCAGGGTTTCTTATTCTCAGTGCCTTAAAGCAGGTGACCTGTCCATTTGAGAAGGGAGATGAAGGCGGTGGAACAAGCTGAGTGTCTCAAGGATATGACAGGAGTGATTTAAGTCAAGTTTCTATCACCACTGAAAATAACAATTGAACTAAATCCAAGATACTGACCTCTGCAAAGGTATTTACTGCATCCTGATGAAGACTGATAATGTAGCCATAAATATAGCAAGTCAATGGAAATTCACAGTTGAGAAATACCAAGAGCCCTTGAGGCTTTTCCTCCCCTCTCAGCGGGAACATGTTTCAGTGAAATGTGAGAACAAAAAGATGATAGCCCAGAAAGATTTATTTTCTTACTAGTGCTCTGTGTTGTATATGGAGCTTGGATTTACTTCAGTCAACATTTTTGTGATCTAGTGTTGCTTTACCAAGGAGCTTCAAATAGAAAATTATGCAATTGATATCTCTAACTTTAAAAAGCAATTAAATAGTTGACTTGCTTATAACAAATGTTAATTTGTGGCTAGTCTGGAGCATGAAGGGACAGGAAAAACTTCATTTGCATTACATAATTTCCGAACTAAAATAGAGGAGGCCGACAACCAACATGAACACTTTACTGTTGTGAGAAAAGCAACATTTTGTCACATTAATAAACAGCAAATCTCAGTTATCACAAGTTCTGAGAGGGACTTTACAAAAAAAGATGGGTTTAGAACAAGGAAAATAATGCTTGTGCCTATGATATTGGAACTGGAATACAAAATAGCTGTGAAATGCTGCCACTCCCTTCCTTTTATTTCTTGGAAGACTTCAATAAACAGCCACAGAAATGTGCCACAGATCCTATTGCACCACAACTGTGTTTTTACTTGCTTCCCAAGAGCACTTAAGCACTTGGACTTCCATCAAGAAAATGGCCATTTGAAACAGATTCTTAGCATTGAAAAAAAAAATCTTAGCAAAAGTAATTTTTTAATTATATTCTGGTGTTGAAAGGTGTTAATGCCCATAGTCAAGTGTGACTGTGATCTTCAAATAATCAACAGATTTGAAGCAGGTTTGCAGTGTATGCAAATCACAAAGGCTGGTGCATCACACAGATGGGTTTGTTAGTAACTCAGGCTGTAAAGAAGAATGAAAAAAGTTTGATGACTGGAATTAATAAAAAACCCTATCTAGTAGTTTGCATGGCAAAGAAGTTAAACTATCTAAGCTGCCTATAAATAGGAAGGCTAAAATATTTATTATGCAGAAGATAATAGATGACAAAAGAAGCTGTAACATCTTCCAGACAACCAATGTAGCCCTAATGTGCAGAAAGAGGAAGGACTGGACAGACTTTGAAGTTAAACACATACCCTCTTCTCTTCTGAAAAATAGGGCCTAGAGCAAAGGGCAGCAGCAGGCATTGAAGGAGTGAAGACACACAGGTCCTGAAGGATGGGAATGCAGTGGGGAGAAGGTGATACCCCACCTTTTGCATCCCCATCAGTGCTGCAACACTCTAGAGATGCTGCTGAGTGATTGTCACAAACACGTGCTTTACTGATTGCTCTGTGGATTTCTGAGCACATCCTGAGTTGCTAATATTGCTATGGAATGCAGAGTTGAAGCTCTGCAATGCCAAAATAGCAAGGATTTGCTCACTTGTTAGGTATGTAGGTTAATTACTTCATGATTCACGTGTTTCTCTACTGAAGAAATCAATTAAAGAATTTGATCAAGAAATTTTATTAAAAGAGCAACATCAGCCTTGGCCCACAGAGATATAGAGGGAGGTAAAATGCTACTTTTGTTAAAATTAACTGTAGAGTTCCTAGTGTTTTCAGTGGAATCAGGATTTCATGGATAATGCTGAAATATATAAAATGAAATAATAGTTATTTTTTTTCATAATTTGTTTTGTTAAGCTTCTGAGTAAGTAGATAAAGTTTTCATGAAACATAAGCTTTGTGCAATATGCACTGCTGGTGAATCAACACTTCAGTCAAGTCTCAAAAGTTGAAATATTTGGGACAAAACTATCTGTTTACTGGAGTTACCATAAACAATGCTAACAGTAGTCCTATGATTTTGCTACTACTGAAACTGAACATTTGAAAGTTGTTGAAATAAATTTAAGCCAATGTGAGGAGATGAAATTAAGAAAGATATTCACACTTTGCCACTGGAGTTTTAGTGGAAAATTTCTCTGTCAATTTAGGCTAATATCTCTTTCTTATGTAAGACAGGGGGACATCAGTGCTCCTGAGCATGTGGCACAGTGCCATGAGGACCAGATAAGCTCTTTCAGACAAGTAAACAAATGGTTTTCTGAAATACACACACAAGCATTATCATCCTTGGAAGTTGCATTAGATTTTCAAATGTATGACTTTGATAGCTATATCAGCACTTGGCAGTCTGAAAAATTTGTTAGTGAGAATGTCTGCATTACGAAGGGTGAACAAAGAGATTGGCAAAATTTTAAATATCAGTCTATTCCCTTTGATCAGAAATATGGGTTGATTCAGGGCAAAAAACAATTCTTAGTTTGCTTTCTATATGGAACACATTTAAATATATTAAAATGAGTTAATTTGGAGGGAAAAAAATCTATATTATTCCACTATATAAATTTGGAATATATTTTACATATGCAAATTTACTTGGTTACCTTCTGTATAAAGCTCTGCATTTTATATAGAATCTTTATTCACAATGAAAGTATAAAGGAAGAGCGAATAGGATAGGAGCCTCGGGATGTCCTGTCTGAGTAAATGTAACTTGTGGAGATGGACACGGGATATGTCTTGAATGGAAGCTGAGCATGATCAGCTCTATATAGTCATAAAGAGAACTTCAGTGATAACTTTCACATTTAACATTGATTTCCAGACTTTCTGAGGACATTAAATGCGTTCGTCCTTGACACAGTATATGATACCTAACTTGTATATAAATGGTCAGACCTCTGAGCTCAGATATTTGCATTCCCTTTTGTACAACTGTCTGTCTGCCCCATCACAAAAAAAATATTAAAAAATCACAAAACAATAAACAAATAAACAAGAAAAACAGAAAGGGAAAGTCTTTGTCAGTTCTTAGGTAGTAGACTCTCTTCCATGCCAGCCTGCTTTCAGCTCTCCCTGACCTTTGGAGTGAGGGATAGCTACTGTGCTGCTTGTTGCCAGCCTGCACTTCACCCTGCAGGTTTTCCAGTGTCTGGCAGTAGATCCTGAGAAGAGGATGCCTCAGTCCTTTCCAAAGGCAATCAAAAAAGCTGAAAGGTACCTTCTAGTGTGAGATCAGGCACTGTTTGTGTTTATCTTATTCATGCCAGGACTCCTGGCTGCTGTTACTGGTCACAGACCTACTGGACACAGGGAAAAGCCCTACACAGAAATTCAACTTGCATCATGACACAGGAGTGTATTGTGCAAACCTTGGTAAAAAGAACTTGTTAAAATGTGCTGGAAGGATAGAAAAATAACCAAGATCATCTTTTCAGACATTATTTAATGATCAAGGTCATTTTTTTTGAAAAAAACTCTGGAAATATTTGAATTTTATCACACTAGAGCTAAAATGTCATTCGTGTTTATGGTTCTTGCAAAGCAAAACTCTGCTTTGTGGTCTCCAAAGAACAGATAAACAGATGTGACCTCATCACTGTATCAGGCAGCCATTCTCTCTCAAAAAGGACCGGGACTATGTAGATTAGCCTTTTCCCTAATGGTGTGATAACTGGGTAATTATTCCTTTTTCCCTGGGTAAGGAATACTTTTATTCTGTAATCTTGTGTTTGTCTGAAACCAATAAGAATATACAAAAGGAATGAAAATTGCATTTGCAAAGTTACTTCTGCTTGCTGCTTCCCATTCAAATACACATTTCAGATAGGCACCATGTGCTGTTAATGTTTTGCAAACTCCTTCATACCTTAGCACAGTAGGATTTTCAGGGGCCTCTACCAGCAAAGTGCCAGCATTGAAAAAGCCTTCTGCATTTGAGCATTGGGCTAAAACAAACACTGCCAAGCCAATTTCAACAGACTGTGTTAAGGGTATGCCAGTGACACCTAGTGTTTAATATAAAAATGCTGTAAAACCTGATGGGTGTGCTCTGTGAAGCCGTTTGTGACAGCCAGTGAAGTGTGTGCTGTTGAGGTGACTGCTGCAAGTGGCAAGGCAGCAATACCATGGTACCTTTGGCAGGGCACATGGGGACCTGGGGCTGTCATCTTGAAGCCTGAGAGGCAAGTGTCCTCCCAGTCCATTTTCTCAGTCAGCAAAACAGCATGTTCAAGAGTTAACCACCCTTGATGGCAAATAAACAACATTGTAAACAACAATTGCCCACAAGTGATGGTAACAGTGTGGTGTGACCTTTACAGCCCTCTCATTTTTCTATTGAACATACACCTTTCTAGCTAACTGGCAGAATATTTCGACTTTGTATTATTTTGTAAGTTCTGGGATGCAGTTTGGTCACTGATATACAAAAATTGCAGTGGGAGCTGTATGGGAAGTACTGTAGTGTAGTCTAATTTAAACAAGGAAGAAAAGATAGTATCTCAGAGCAGGATTGCAATAAATTCTGAAATAAAACTCCAGCACAGTTGGGAGCTTGGAGCTGGTGACATGTCACACAGTTTCAAGAAAAAAGAGAATAATATTTCAAGGGTAACTGATATCACATATCAACAACAGTTATAAGTTGATGAATTCAATGATCCTACAGTAACACTGACAGTCAAGCAACTCTTTTAGGTTTTTTAATATTTGGTTTGTTAAAATCCCTATTTCTAAAAATAAGGATAAAATGGGCTGTGAGATCATAAACCATGTAAAAACAGATGTATGCTTAATGTTGTACAACAGAGTTAAAGAAGTTAGCATATGAATAACTAATCACCATCACAATTATGTCAAGAAATGATTAATGCAAAATACTATAATGTTGCTAGTAGAAATAGAACATCATCTTGAACTATATACAGATGTATGACATTTTTATCCCTTTTGATATGTATCATATCACAGAATCATAGAATGGTTTGGGATAGAAGGGACCTTTTAAGGTCATCCAGTCCAAAGCCCCAGCAATGCTCAGGATGTCTTCAACTAGATCAAGTTTCTTAGAGCCTTGTTCAACTTGACCTTGAATGGGACACTTGCCACCTCTGTAGGCAACCTGTTCCAGTGTTATACCACTCTCACCGTACAAAATTCCTTTCTTATACTTAATCTAAATCTACCTTATTTTAGTTTAAAATCATTATCCCTTGTCCTATCAAAACAGGCCCTACTAAAAAGTTAATCTTACCTTTCTTATAAGCCTCCTTTAAGTATTTAAAGAACACGATAAGGTTTTCTCAGAGCTTTCTCTTCTCCAGGCTGGAATAGCCCCGACTCCTTCAGCCTGTCCTCACAGGAGAGCCGTTCCAGCCCTCTGATCATTTATGTGCTCCTGCTCTGGACCTGCTCTAACAGGTCTGTGCCTTTCCTGTGCTGAGGGTCCAGAGCTGGATATAGGACTCCAGGTGGGGACTCACTAGATGGGAGCAGAGGGGCAGAATCATCTCCCTCGACCCACTGGACACAATGTTTTGTATACAGTGCAGGACACAGTCAGCCTTCTGGGCTGTGAGCATACATTGCCAGATCTTAGCCAAGAAAAAAAAAAAAGTGAAAACAAAATTAGATCAATTGAAAAAGTTACTGAAACAGTAATGAAGCAGACAAGCTCACAGGCTGATTCATTATGAAGAATCCAGACCAAAGTTTAAAACTGTTGTGACTTCTGCAGACTTGCACAGATCCATGCATGATTAGATTACTTCAAGGCTTCAAAGATGCAAAGCACTTCTGAATCAGAGACACACTGTAGGTCTGGTGTCTTACATTAGATGAGCCTAATTTGTTTAGTGCTTTGAAAGTCATAGAAAGTCACTAGAGATTTCTTGAATTATCTTTTGGAATAAATTCAGCATCTGTGTTGTTTGATAAAAGAGTGACACAAATGTCTGAAGCTTCTAAAGGCAGGCAGCATCAGTGGAGGTCAGTTGAAGAAGACCGTGAGACAGAACAGAAGATGACTAAAGTGGTCCTAAGAAATGTGGACTGGAGAAGAACTTTGCTGCAGGGGCATAATTTGCACTACTCTGTTCCTGAAGCAAAGTGATACTGCTGTGTCAGTTTTGATTGCTGGTCAAAAACATTTATCATGAGTTAAGGCAAGTTTAAGGCAAAAGTGTATATGAAATTGGAAGAGGACATAAGTAAAATATATTCTAGCAATGCTATTCATTCAAATGGAGAGGAAAGCAAGCAATGGTAAGGATTCATATACAGTATGGAGACACTATTAGGCCAACATTTTCTATTCTGAATGAGTGAGAGCACTTGTTACATCTGTGTTACACACTGAACTTTGCCAATAGCATAAGCAAAACAAAAATGCATCATCAATACAGGTCACAAAGCCAAGCAATAATTTATTTAAATCTTATTTTTTACTGCCTCTTTGTTCCGTGGATAAGGTTTGATACTCCCAGGTGAGAGAGAAAATTAGATTAAGTAGAAAATTCCACATGGACTGTATACTGTGCTTGATAGTTATAGCAGATTGTAATTCAATACATTCTCCTTTGGGATCAACCAGTGCAGGAGAGGAAAGTATGTCAACAACTCTATAGTCATTATATTTGTGTAGAGTTCATTCATTTTGATTATTGCTGTTACTCTGATAATATTATTGATATCTGAAACAAAAATGTAGTTCTCTACAGTTCAGTTCACTTTAAGACATCATTAAATTGGTATGACACTCACAAGGTTTTGTTAAAGTGATAGTGACAGCTATTGAGTTCTAACTAGCACTGTTTTTATGCTTGCTATAAATAATTACTTTCATCAGCCATTTTCTCAACCATATATCACTAGAGAAAGATGCAGCACATTCCAGGTCTCCATATGTATTAGCACTGATTTATTGTTTCACCTCTTCATTTGAATATGAGAATAACACTGGAAGAGTTATCCATCCAGGCTTTGATTTCCTGTTATTTTTTGTCTAGTTTTAGAGTTTGACGCCAATGACTTTGGGGATGGCTTTTGTGTTTTCTTCATATGAGTGACATTTTAGTAAAGGTCTGTTGGATAGATTCCCTTGTGCAGCATAGCTTTTTGCAATGCTAAGGCAGTGACAAGAAGCTCTAATAGGGCCACAAAGTACTAGCAGAGAGTCCCCTAGGATGGCAAACTCTGCACAGCGTGTCTCCATGTGAGTAGTGGAGACAACATACTTCAATGGCAAGAAAGGACACACTGGACATGTGCAGAGAAAACTGCTTTTGAGTAAATCCACTGAGGGTGGTGCTGTAGAGCAACTTTCCAGTAAAGGGAATAACACAATTTTTAAGAGTTAAATGACTGGGTCAGCTTAAACTGGTTTCATGCTCCTTCACATCACAAGGAGATCAAATGCATATCTCTGCCTGTGCAAAGAACAAAAAAGGATGCAGGTGGAGAGGGGATGGGGAGAGGAAGACAAGGCCAAATTACCTCCAATGCTGCTATAAAGCCGCACCCTTGGAGAAGCTACTGACAAGTCTCCTGACAATTTGTGGCAGAGTGTGGGGCCATTGTATACTAGCTGTATGAAGGCACAGACTCCACATAGCTTTTCATGGAATTTGTGAATTTATGGAATACAAATGCCTTTATTTTTTCAAAAGAGATGAATGAAAATAGTATTCTTGAGAATAAAAAATATTTTTGGGACTTTTTAGTGATATAGGTAAGAAATTAGTTTCTAACACATGCTTATCTTGACAGTATCATTTTAACTTGCTCTTAATTAGTTAGCTGAATGGCTGTTTCCATGACAGCATGGCAAATCTACAGCAGGGGCACTGATAAACACTGATGAATAACAAACAGATCCTTAGACTTCAGGGAGAATTCTTTACTAGTCTGTTGCTGCTTTTTACATTTGTCAGGTGGTGACAACACATTTCACCACCATCCATGACACTAAGATAAAAGTTGTCTGACTTCGAAAGTCTCTATGTGACAAGTAGTTCCAACCTTTGAATGTGGGTCAAATAATGGCTTTAAACTATGTTAAAGTACCTCTTCTAAAGCTAACTTGCTAATGACAGTGATGTACAATACTGAATGTCTTCTCTATCCTTGTCAAACTAGTTTTCAGACCCTATCAAGCAACAGTGCTTTCAGGATGAAAGTGGCTTCTCCTGACCCACTGTCTCAGATTTTTCCAGCCATGCTGACTGACAGAAGGAAGCTCTTATAGAAAGCAAATTTACCCTCTAGTTCATTGCTCTGGGGTTCACTGTGCAAGCTGTGTGGATAGGTGTTGGGATAATTCATTCTACTGAGAGCCATTAGAGGACACACTCAATGGGAGATGAAAGCATAGGTGATGCCACGTGCAAGGCAACTCCGTTGCCACAAATGGTGTTTAACCCAGATACATTTTAGTTCAGCCTTAACTCACACACAAATATCAGAAGCAAATTTGTAGCTGCCTTTGGTCAGAGCAATAGCAGCTGAAATATTGCCGTTTTGAAGGAGGCTTGATAGTCCTAGATGTATCCTATTGCAAATTTTAAAAATTTGTTTTGTGAGGATCTAAATAAGCACTACATTAAAAAGATCAAATCTCTTTCCTCTTGAAATCAATGACAGTTTTGTCAAGAATTTAAGGGTAATCCGAGTTTGTTGCCTGTTTTCTTGCCTTTTATGATAATTTCCTGGCTTAATGAAACCAGAAGAGGCAGTATTGAATAAAATATTAAAATAAGACTAGTTATCTGCTTGTTTAGACCATCTGCAATGCAGGTTGAAATAGGAAGGTCATCTGCATGCTCACAAGTTTTGTGGAAAGTTTTTTCTGAACTTCCTTGTATTCCAACCATAAATGATGCACTTAGTTTTTCTAAAAAGCAAGGTCTCGCTGCCAAGACAAATCATTACCCTATCTGAGGCAGAGGAAGCTTTGCTACCACAAATTCTTGTAACAAAATAACTGAACCTAAATGAGTCCTATGGTTTAACTGGATTGCTATCCACCAGATTTTATAGGCATATTTTAAAAACATTTATTCTTACTACAGTCCTGGATCAGGCAGTCTTCACAGTTTTCCACTTGGGACCAATCCCCACTCCACCTTCTCCTACCTATTCCCTAAAGCACAAGTTCTGCTGGTTTGCAAGATTGCATGGTTAACCAGATCAGAGATTTAAACACAGTTTTTTCTCTTCAAACATGCATTAGTTCTCATCTCATCAATTGTTAGCAATTTCAAGTCTCAGAAATTTCAGAAAATATCCAGTCGTTGTTTGAAACTTATTTCCTTCAAAGATGACTGAAGCCAAACTAAAGGTAGCAATGCACCCAATCACTTTTCAAGGTTAGACTGCTGTCCAGCCTTGTAGCTTTTGAGTTTATTGTTAATATTTCCTCCTTCTTGTCTCATTAAAAGGAGACAGTGTGGTTTGGCAGAAAATAAACCCGCTTGTGTTCTAATTGTCCTCGCTGAGGTGGGAGGTTAGGTACAACTAGGTTTAAAACCTGAGTGATACAAAATTTGCTACAATCAGTCCAGATGCATTCACTTCCTGTGAAGTATCACAGCTCTTGATGCGCTCATAGTGGACTGCACCTTCAGTCCAGTCGTGCTCATTAACTATCACGGCTACACTCCAGAGTTTGGTCGTGTTCAGTGAGAAACTGTGACTGACTACTTAAACAGTGCAGTTTTATTCAGGCAACAGATACAGGGGTTCTTATGGATTAACGGTGATGGTGACTGCAGAAGAAAGCATGTGCAAGAAGAGATGTATAAACAATACAGCACATGAAGTCACAAAGTACAGCTTGGCTATAAAAAGTTAAAAGAGTAATTGTCTGTAGAGATTTCTAAGTTTCCCACAGAAGTATTTAGTTTAAGTCTCCCCCAAGGCGTCCCAAGGCAGGGAAGAAGAGAGGCTCAGTACGTCAGCTGATCCCAGGAGTCAGAGGCAGTCTGTGAGGGAGCTTCCCTCACTTGATAACAATGGTGTCTTCCCCCACACTCCCCTTTTCTTTAACCATTTTATACTTTTTTTAACCTTCAAGATGGAGTTTGAGTGACTGTAGTCATAATTGGTGTAAAATTCTCTCGCCTCACGTTTTAAGGTGTAGCTTACAAAAAATTCAGGCTGCAGACTCAAGGAGGAGTGGTGGCACCTTAAAGGAGGGTAGCCTTTGGGATGGAGGTGTGTTTTGGTATTAAAATGACATTATAATGAGCAAAGTTTACACAAAGGACAGCATTTTGTCAATATTTGACAGACTGATGACTCAGGGTACCAAATGTGCTGCTCATCAGTTCTAGAGGACCATCTCCTTCCCATGTATTGTCACAATGTCTGACCACAGAATCTCCACTCTGCTCCACACTCTGTGGTTTTTGCAGGCAATTGCTGTGTTGTGAATTCCTCCCATACCAGTAACAGCTGTATCCACCTTATAAGCCTTCTTGATTTTATACCTTCCTTAATTGGTGAATAACACTGATTTTTAATATAAGTTTTAATTTCCACGCCACTTAAGTAATTATGCCACACTCCTTAAAAAGAATATTTTTTTCTCAGTAACACTCAGTAGGAACCTCTGTTTTACTTCATATGCTTTTAGGTCAACATATGATCAAAGATAGCTTCCGTGCTCTTCTAAACCACACAGTGGTTGTTATAAATAAACAAGGTTTTTCGTCTGCTGTTGAAATGTGTGATAACTTTTGTGCTCTGGCACTAGAACTTCTTCAATGGTATGCTGTGTTGGCACCCAGGATAATACTGTGTAATAGAGACGTGTGGCATTTCTCAGCCATTCCCATTATACAAGGCAGACTGAAGTACCAACATCATGAGCCATCTGTGCTAATGCTGATGATGTTATTAAAACATTCATTACATTTCACAATTTCATATTAGATCATTTCTATTCTTATTTTGGCATACTGCATAGATTTCTTCCTCTAGAAATATGAACTCAGGATACAAATATGTTTGCCCTAATAAATTCATGTCTGGATTGAACATTCTTACAAGTGTTGTGGCTCATGTAATTATGCTCTCAGATCCTGATAGTAGAAATAGAGCCCTAGTTCATGCCAGATTAATGTGTCAAGTTTTAGAACAAGTAAATCTGATGCATTCATTTTTTCCAACTTGTTCTGTCTAAAAAACACCATGCCATCCAGAGCTCTACCCCATGCCCCTTGATGCCTTTCTCTCCAGGCAAGGAAAAATACTTTTCTCTCACATTTGATACCATTTAGTAGTAGGAAAATTGCCCTAAAATCATACTGTAGCACTAACTAACAATACAGTTTCACTGGTTATCATCCTGATACGGAAATAACATGCTAGCTGGCCTATTTATTCTAAGTGAGAGCTAAGGATATTGATAAGTGAATATTGCACCAGGCACTGTGCTAACACACAGCCTGTCCTAGAGACCTCACAGTTCATATGACAGCACAATCAAACAGTGTAGGCTGGACAAACAATGGTTAAATAGAGGAAGAAAATTATAAACTCATAATAGATTTATTTCACCAGAAATTTTTATTGACTGCCTGCTTATACATCTGAGAATTGCCAGAGACATTGATGACCTCTGTGTAACTAAGACTGTGTTATGATTGTCATTTAAAACAGAACGAAAAATCTTCCATGCAATTTAGTGATGATGTTCCAACACAGTACAATAAACTATCACAGGATGATTAAAAATTTCTTGTTTATTTTTAAAGATTGAATAACCCTGCAGATGAGACAGAAAAGCATATATGTGTCTATAACTCCAGTATGGAAATATAAAATATTCAACATAAGGGCATACTATTTGGTCAGCTAATGAAGAAAAATACCTCACTTCACTGTTATAGACAATTAGCTAGAAGAAATACTAACTGTAGGTGTTTTACACGATCATACCTTTCATGAAAGAACTGTATATGGCCTGCAACTGCATAAGCCCTTAACCTGTTTTGCTTTCGTGCAGTCCCCTTCAGTCTTTTGAAATATCTGCAAATAATAAACATAACCATGAAATGGAAGGTAACGAAGGACCTTCACTATGTACATTTCATACCTGTTGTCCATAGCATACATGTGCTAAAAGACAAGGGACTGTAAAATGCCCTAAGTCCTTAGTTTGAAAAAGTTTTGACATTGCTGAGGGCCCAGGGAAGGAATCACCTTTTCCAATGGAGTAGCTTTGAGTCATATTTTGTGTATCTCTAGCAATATGAACGGATTTCTGCATGGTTCAAAGCCCATCTGTGGCTCCAGCCTAAGTGTGTCAAGTATATAGAGTACTACCAGTACCGTGCATAAGAACCAGATATTTGTACTTAAAAGTGTGGCAACATTCAATGACATTTTATCAGAATAGTATCTTCTTCAAGTAGGCTACATTTCAAAACTCAGGTGCACAGTTTCTTCTCAATCTACAGAGGCTCCTCAGAATCATAGGGACTAGTTCTGTAAATTATGCCTTTCAGAACTGTCTGAGAACACAGTGCAACACAAAAGGCAAGACAGGTTATGGTTAAGAATTGTCACAGTTATTCCAGAAACCTAGTGTAACCATAAAAAAAGAGAGGAAAAACTATATCCTTCTCTAAGCTGAGGTTCTGGTAGCTTCCTGATTGATAGGAGCAAATATTCAGACATTCTTATCACCAGACAGGAGGTTTGTTTTTTTTTCTTTTTCCAAACTCTGCATTTATAACATTTATAGGTTATCTCTCTACTTGTGAGAACCACAACCATCTTACAGAGAGTCCAGTTTCAGACTGAGCTCTGTTTTCTGGGGAAAAGGAGGACAAAAAGACAAAGGATATCAGAAAGACAGGAGAAGGGGGCATTCAGTGAGATCTGACACAGTAATTTGTGTGTGATTACCCTCCAGGCCATGAGATGAACAATGCCAGCTCCTGGGGTTTGCCTTGACATCACCTCCTCAGTGAGAGGAGCAGCGTAGCTCTGGATGTCTCTGCTTGTTGAGATGAATTCGGCTCTTACACAGAAGTATTTTCCTGTCTTCCAACTACAACATCCTCATGAAGCTTCTGGAGGCCTTTTTCCTTTTAAACACGTCAGTTCTGAGAGGCTCCTGTTGTGAATGCTTGGAGATACAGAAAAGTTAGAGAGGTCTTTTTTTTCACCTTACGTAAACTAAAACATCTGGGAGCACACAATACAACTGAAAGACAATGATGTTTGAAAGCATTGTTCTTCTGACCCCTTTTCATCCTTATTTTAGGAAGTGCAGAAAATTCTTCATTTTCACTTTGTCCACTATCATTAATAGTGCCTTGTGATGCTAATTAATATTGCAAGAGGCTAAACCTCAGGCTATCTCACATGTGGGGATTAGTTGTGTGGGTTTGCAGAGCAGCATCTGCCCATGAACAGATTTTTTTAAAAAACAATTATTAAATTAAACAAAAGAGAAACTCTAAGCTGAATCCATGGCTAAATGATTAATATTGCTTCATGTTTAAGATTTTTTTTCCCAGTCTATTTTGTTTAATGATTTTCAGCTATGAATATTACATGTCCTTCTGCAGTTAATTATTTATGCTGATGAAACATGGCATTCTCTGTACCCTTTTTGGATTCTAAATGGAAAGGAACACATATTCTAGACAATTCCTTCTGAATAGTGCTAGCTGACAGAGGTTTCTTTCATCAGAGGCAGGATCATCCTCAAGCCAGTTTAAGGGGGCTTGGAGTTCATTGGGAGAAATTGTTGTGCAAGTAGAATCTTCACGACTGGCCAGCAGCTGTGTTTACCAGGCTGACAGTTCTGGGTGATGAGCTTCAAAGAGCCTGGCCTCAGAAATCATTTTCTTCCTGGTGGGAAAACCTTTCACATGAAAGACTAATTAATCAGCAGCATTTATATTTGGAATTTTTGGTGTTTCAGGGACAGTTTGCATCTGCCCAGGATTTTATACTGAGCTTTGAGTCTGGCTAAGCAGAAGTTTGACATTTTGAGATTTCATTTTAAATCGGCATGAAAGCAGTCATCGGATATTGAAATTGTCCCAGAGATGGAATTATCTTTTTCCACCCAGCTCTGATAATTACTGTTTATGGATCTCTTTGCAGCCAGATACCCCTCATTCTGTGAGCTGATCTAGGCAAAAGCTTTGGCTGAAAAAAACCTGCAGATATCATCTCTGCTGTTGTGTCATTTTAGTCACAGAAATGCATGGCTCTCCTGTGTCATAAGTTCCCCTGAATTACCAAATCCCTCATGTCACTTTTGGACAAGTCAAGTCTTTAGAATTTGACCTTCATAGTAAATTGATGGCACGTGAATAGCCTGAATGGAAAGTAATCTGATGAAATATAAGCCTCAGAGAAATAAAGCTGACTTCAACCAGAGTAACTACAATGTATTGTGGTAAACCAGTCTCACTTAGAAACTCATTGTACTTCAGTATTCAGGGAAGCAGAGCAAGGTGTTACAAGCTTTACAAACTCCAGCTATTAACTGCACATGTACTGCTATTAAATTAAGGAGGATTCTTCTCTGGGAACAACAAAGCACTACCACAAGGAGCAAGAGAAACATGCTGTTTACTGAACTTAGCAGTGGGGAATAAAAATAATATTTATTAGGAAATCTTTAGATTAGTACAGCTGGTGCATCAGTTGTGATTTATACTTCTTTAATTAATCCTTTCTGGTGGTGAATTTGGAGATTCTCATGAGCAGCCACAGAACTCAGGTGCTGCAAAACATGCACTGCTGCTACTGTTAGGCACAAACAGCTGGAAGCAGATCTGGAATAGCAACAGGATCTCAAACAGCCCTTGCCCTCCAGACACAGAGACACTGGAAATGGTTCAGTTCTAGAGGGGCTCCATTCCAACGGTGCCCCAAGGATGTCTTGCTCTTGCCCTGGCAGAAGCCTCACTGCTGTGTCTGGCCCTCTGTCTCATCACTTTCTTCTTCTCACCAATCTATTATCAAGGCAAAAATGAGACTGGACTGGCATCTGTTTCTGGAAAGTACTGGGTCTCAGTCCATTGCTGCAATGCAGGGAAGAAATTCGGCTGTCTGGGGAGGTGAAGGTGTTCACAGCTGTATTTTTGTGGCAACTGAATTTTCAAGTGCTTGTTCCTCAAACCACTCATTCAGCACTGTATGATTAAGCATAACGTATTTGGCAAGATGTCCATTTAGGTTATGAGCTGTGTAGAGAGAAGTGAGAGAGAGAGAGATTTCTCAGGCTGAGCCCCTGGCATTTATACTGTAGCCCCTCGCATGTATTTAAGCTTGGAGTCAGCCAAAATTGTGCTTGTAAAACAAGGTCTCAAATTTATGCACTCTACACACACCAGCTATTCACAAGAAAGTTTCCTGATGTTCTTGACAATGTTGTGTGATATTTTATCCTGTACAAAATTTGGCATTAAGAAGAAAATAACTATAACTTGTGATGGTGGATCCTGCCCAGATGAAACTTTCAAAAGGACTGAACAGTTTTTTCAGATAGTACTTTATAACTGCCTATATTTTAATAGGACTGCTCAGACTGTGTTAAAAATCTGTGTTAACACAAGCTGTAACATTGTCAGTACATCAAGCTAGACCAGCCTCAGCTAACTCCAGTACCAGCTAATGCCATGTAAACATACTGTCAGTTGCTTTTGTACATTTCCCCAAAGTCCGTTTTGGCTTGAAATCTTCCTCTTCTCGGGACCATCTAGATTTAATTTTAAAAACCCACATTTTCTGACTCTTAACAATGATGTATTAAATAAAATAACTTCCTGTAATTCTGATAGCAGCCACCAACCTTATTTCCATAGCTTTCATCATTCACCTCTAATCCTCTTTCTTTCTTGCTTGTCTTTGCTTTTATTCTTTCTGATCACTACTGTTATCCAATTTCCTTCCTTCTTTTATCTTTTCCTAACTCCCACTGCATTTGTGTCCTGTCATTTTATGATTTTGTTTTTATTCCCCATGTAGCTTTCTATCAAATATCAAACTTTGTAACTGACTTTACCTTCATCTTCCTACCTTTTTTCCTCTCTCTTAGTCATGCTCTGGGGATCAGACAAAGACCAGCAATGCAGACAGTTGCAGACTCTTCTCACACAAAGTCCACAGAGAACAACCACTCAGTCTCCTTCACTGAAGAATAGCAGAATAGCCTTGGCTTCGATTGCTATTCATATTAGGCTTAAGGCTCTGGACGATAGCAAGTATTTCTTTCCATGTACCATGCAGTGCCTGAAACATGGGGTCTCTGATTCCAGTTGAGATGAATGCTATTTCCGACACATTTAATTAGCAGCAATTGATCAGTAGTCAATGTTTCCATCACCACACCTGTAAAAATAGAATCAAGGAAAAATAAAATTTCTTCAGGTATTACTCCATCCCAATAATGAGGTAGTCTAACATCAAGTCTATTGCATGGCTTCATGCTATGTAAGAAAGAAGGGAACAGAAGTAAACAAGAAGATATCTTATGAGTTTTCTCTCACAAAATTTCCATATCTGTATTGTATTTATCTTGCTCAAATGAATTCAGTGGTTTAGACCACTCAGATACATATGACATGCAGCCATTTCTGAGGGAAAGGATTGCTCTCATGCCAATGATCATAAAAAACAGAATAAATCTTCTTTTGAACATAGACGGCAATTTCTCTTTTCCCTTTTTTCTCCTCCCCAAGAGGAATGGTCTTCAAAGTTCAGAATACACTCTCAAACAGATAAAAATGAATATTTAATGTGACTTATTTGGGATTGAAGAAAATGGAAACTAGGTCATCATATTTAACTGCATGTCTAAAAATTTTCACAATATTGAGTTACTTAACTGAAGTTCTCAAACACAACTGTATTTCCTTTAGTTGTCAAACATGGCCATACTGAATGATTCCTTATGTGGATCACGTCCTTCTCTTGAGAAAAACTTATCCTGACACAGGTGTCAGGGCCAATCTACTTCACTCAATTCAGGATTCATCTCTATGTCCCTGAAGCCATTTTCTTAGCGGAGACAGACAACTCCAAGATGTTTCTCAAGAAAATTGAGCTCATAATGAGATTGTCAACAGAGTTGTCCTAGAGTACTCACATTTGGGATGAAACCCCACTTGCTTTTGCCTGGATCATTCTTTGGGCTTAAATAGCTAATATGAGCAAGGCTTAGACCTAGAAGATAACCCCTGAAAGAAGGATCCATGCTGTATCACTCTCATAGACTGAGTTCACTGTCCAAACATGGGAGCAGAGGCTCCCACAAAATTGCAGTCACCAGTCACACTTCTCTGTAATTTTCATTCTTGCTCTTGCTGCAATTCTTTCAACTTGCTTTCCTCCATGACATTGTCTAAAAGGAAAATAGGAGCATTTTATTTCAGATAGGTCAGGTTGCAGAGGTTCAAGTTGTTGAACTGCTTTGAATATTACAGTGTTCAGAAGAATCTCTGTTCATAGAATCATAGAATGGTAGGGTTGGAAGGGACCTCTAGAGATCATCAAGTCCAACCACCCCACAGAAGCAGGTCCACCTGGTTGGATAGGAACATGTCCAGGGAGGCCTTGAAGACCTCCAAGGACAGAGACTCCATAACTTCCCTGGACATCCTGTTCCAGGGCTCCATCACCCTTACAGTAAAATAGCTTTTTCTTGTATTCAAATGGAACTTTTTGAGTTGCAGCTTTATCCCATTACCCCTTGTCCTGTTACTAGATACCATTGAAAAAAAGCATGCCCCGACCTCCTGACATCCACCCTTTAGATATTTGTAAGTGTTAATAAGATCCCCTGTCAGTCTCCTCTTCTCTAGACTAAACAGCCCCAGTTCCTGTAGCCTTTCCTCATAAGGAAGATGTTCCAGTCCCCTGGTCATCTTGGTGGCCCTGCGCTGGACTCTCTCCAGAAGCTCTCTGTCCCTCTTGAGCTGAGGAGCCCAGAACTGGACACAGGACTCCAGATGAGGCCTCACCAGGGCAGAGTAGAGGGGGAGAAGAACCTCCCATGACCTGCCAGCCACACTCTTCTTCATGCATCCCAGGATGCCATTGGCCTTCTTGTCCACGAGGGCACATTGCTGGCTCATGTTTAGCTTATTATCGATCAGGACTCCCAGGTCTCTCTCTGCAGAGCTGCTCTTCAGCAGTTCGACCCCCAGTCTGTACTGGTGCATGGGGCTGTTTCTTCCAAGATGCAAGAGTCTGAACTTGTCCTTGTTGAACCTCATGAGGTTCCTCTCTGCCCAACTCTCAATTCGGTTGAGATGAGAACACTAAACCATCTAACCCTCACAGATGTGTTTTCATGAGTTATAGGACAACAGAAAGACTATATAGAAAACTATCTGTACATATGGTTGCATCACCCAAATGCAGATACTCAAGTAATGCCAGTGCTGATCAAGCAAGCCCTCAAAGCTTACGATTTGATTCTGACCCAATGGCTGTCTTGAAACATTTACAAGAGTTTCAGGTGCCAAACTTCAAGCACCTGAATTTACTGACCAAGTTAAGCAGATTCCCTCTCTAGTCAATACAAATGAGAAGCTATCAACTTGGGAAGCCATCCTAAACCCTAACAGCATTGCTTGTGATAGCCTTGCAAACAAGAGCTATCTTTACATTACCTTCTCTATATTAAAAAGAACTTACAGAGATCACCTGTATGGGCTTGTGTTGGCTTAATATAGGGCGATTGCCCTCTACAGCGAGGAGGAGAAGCCAATGTGACACAACTGAGGGCTAAGCACAAGCATGCCGTGACCAACAGTGTCTCTGAATTGGCTCTGGTGATCCCTTGTCTTGGAAGAGGACAGGTTGCAGGCACAGTGAAGACGGGGAAGCTGTGAAGTGAAACAGATGCTCGCCTGTCATTTGACCCAGAGAACACACTTCACTTTACGATGCTCATTAGGGGGAACTACAGTTTCCTCTGCCAGCTTGTAAACCTGCTTTCACTCAGACTACACATTTGATAAAGTTATTTGTCCTGTAATGAATACCAATTTAAACTTCTTGTGTAAAGTTTTGCACTGTAAGCATGTCCTACTGCACAGAGGTTTTTCTGTCTGCACGGAAAACATCTCTTTGCATGTGTGTTTGTGCAGCACCAAGAACCAAAGTGTTCTCAGGCTGGAAGCAGGATTCTTGGCCGCGCTATAATGAAAACAAATTTGACATTATTTGTTTTGTGGTAGTGCCTTTAGGCCTCAATCAAAAATGACACAAGACAACAGATGGATGCAAGTACACGGGGGAGACACAAGACAAAACATTTATTCATTTAGCAAGCATCAGCCACAGTGCACCAGCTGCTTAGGTATTAAATATTTTGTAGGCAGAATTGTATAGATACAAAAATTATAATAATTGGTGTTATAACCTAACATATTTGAGAGAAAGATTTTTTTATATACTGTTGTGTCATGGGACTGGAAAATGTGACCATTAAAAGCAAACACTCCTGTAAGAATAAGCATTCAGTCATTCTTCAGCTGTAAACATTACATTATTCTAGATTGAGTCGAAGCTGGTAGTTGTATTTTCATTTTAAAGATGATAAATTTTGTATCAGAATTTTCTGACAAGTGTGTCTGCAGTATACAACTGGTTATATTGGGCAGTGTTGACTAATTTTACATCTGTTCAAATGTTTAAACCACTCTGAAAACTCACTCCTTTCAAAAGCACCCCCAAGCATATTAATGTGGAATTGGTACATGAAACACATTAAAAGGAAAAGTAGATTACAAATTTCATTGTAGACATTAGAACGATATTTTAATGATAAGCTTATGAAAATGTAGAGATCGTGATTGTATATTTTATTATTTTAATAAATTTATTTATTGACTACTTTTTATGTTCAAGTGGGAAAATATTAGATTCCAACCTTATTGCTCACCTACCTTTTGAATAGCTTGGCTGTTTTGCTGAATCTGTGAAATCATTGGTAAATTTCCAGTGGAACTTTTTTTGTTTTTAATTGGAAAAGTTAAAGCTGCAGTTTTTCAGGCCAACGTCCCAAGATTGATTAAATTTTTCTCAGGATGCTTTTTTTATTTTGGTGTTAAAGTTTCATGTTGCATGCCGTGTGAGGTACATTGGGCACGAATATCATGTATTATTCCCATGTCCAAAAGTCAAGCTGAAAGACACTTCTCAAGAGCATTTTCCCTGATAGAAAAAGACAGGGAGATTTAGTTTGGGATGGACTCATTTATGTCTAAAGCGAATTTGTTTTCCTAGGTGTTTTTGCTGCCCAGTTACTTTGTATGAAGCTTAAAAGCTCCATTTACTTGCTCTCAAATTTTATAACTAACTTTTTTTTTTCCATCCAATGTAGTTTTTGCTGTCTGTTTTGTTTAAGACCCTTTTTTTAAGACATCAAAAATTTTCCTGGAAATTCTTCCCCTTTACTTTTCAAGGGCAAGCTAAAGCACAAAGAAACAAGTAAAAATACTGGAAAAAGGAGTTGATGTGTATAGTTTCTGTGTATAGTACCTTGTACATTTAGCCAACAGACGTAACATTTATTCCTAGTTCCAACTATTTGTTTTATATTTTTTTCTTAAGAAGGGGAAGAATAACAGCAGTAACAACTGAGTCTATTGAATTGGTTCCATGTCTGTTAAAATGTTCAGACTAATACAACTAATATAACTAGCTACCAACTCTAGTGAAGGCATGTCAGATAAGTTAGTAGCTCTAATTTTTGCAAGGTCTAGTGAAACGTGACATGAGTTTTTGAATTGCATATGGTGGGATTTTTCTCTCTCATCAATAAACAATAATTATATTTCAGCTATTCATTATGTGTTCTGACAATTAACAAAATCTGTAAAGTACAACTCCTAGGCATATGGATTGTGTGAAATTCAGATGAAACTTCCCTATGTAAAAATCAAACTATACTTTATGCTGCACACTCTTCAAAATTCCCATTTCTTCTTCTGCAAGGACAAACAGAAGTAGCAAGAACTTTGGCTTGTTCCCAATTGAAGGAAAGTTTGTGTAGCAAACACACAAAATTATTAAGAATTTTTTAAGTGCTTGAGAATGAGCACGTATTGTAAGGTGGGATTTTTTTTTTCCCATTTTTAAATTTCTTGTCTTACAGACAGATTTAATGTGTATTTTAGAAAAGCTGAAAGTTGGAATACCTGAAAATATCTTTCTCACATCTTGTCTTGTCTCCCTCCTGGCTGAAATCTAAACTAAATTACCTGACACACTGGCAATGCCTTTCTTTGAGTAATTGTCCACCTCAGTGATGAACTTTGTTTGGAAAGACGTTTGTACACACAATATTATTCACCAATAGTGCAAGCTAAAAGCTACATAAATTATACTTTGTTACAAAAATTCATCCTGTGGTTTTGGTGAATGCAGTAAATTACTTGAATTTCAATTTTATTGTTTAGGATGCCATTACAGTATTAGAGCCTTGCTGTATACCAAGAAGGGTTTACTGTAGCTTGTAGTCTGATATCTTCCTCTTATGAACTAAGAGTAACCTTTTAATTTTGACCATTTTCTGTTCTCTTGACAGCCTAAGATATCACATTCCTAGGAGGTGATTGAGATCGTCAGAGTCAGCTCTGAAGACTTTTGCTGCCCATGATGGACACTGTCCCCTAAATGAGGAAGCCAAAGTCTTCGTCAGCAGTGCTATTTAGACGAGTTTACCACAAGGGGTCAGTAGAAATCAGTGAGAAATAGTCCCCAAGAACTATGGAATGCTCACAGCCATTCTGCCATTTCCTATTGATTTCAGGAATTCAGTGAGGGAAAACCTAGATGTGATTGTTTTTCTTTATAACCAGACAGCTTTTCCCACTAAAATACATGAGTGCTTCCTAACATTACATAGAAGTTTGCTCTTGATCAAAGTAAGCTGGGATTCCAAAATTTGCTTTCATTTATCTTTCCAAGATAACTTTGCTTCAATCTTTCTTCATTACATTTGTCAAAATGAGTGCTTCAAACGGGGCATAGATTTATGATCAGTTAATAGAATTTTTGTTTCTTCCAAATTAGATTTAATAGAATTATTTTTCTTTTAAAATTAGTAGAATTAAATGGTAAATAATTAAAAAATTAAATTAAAACATGGGTTCTACTAAGCTCTATGCAACTGAGTAGTTGAGAACAGTTACACAGATCTTCTCTCCAAACGTTTATGTAACTCATTTCTATTTCATTCATGTTCATTTGACTACTCATCAAACTTGCTCTGTTCTTTCTGTATCACATTCCTTTCATTCCAAAGGATACTGTGGAAAAGTGGGGGAAAAAAAAAAAAAAAAAAAAAAAAAGATTGCTGGCTTGAAGTTTGATTCTGTGTCATTTTTGTGAAAAAGTACTTTGCCTAGGGAGCCTTCTAGACATAAATTACAGCAAAATAAAGACCTTGATAACCACAATGTGAACTGGTGTCTCATAAACTTTACCAAATGCTCTCTGACCATTTTCCTTTAGACAGGTAGTGGGTCAGTTAATCTTAAACTGCAGTGGTACATTAGGTAATATTCATGGAGCTCTTGAAATTCTTTTTACTTTTTCTTGCCTTAGCCATTCATCCTGAATGGTTCAGATGTAATGCAAAGGAAATATACTGGAAAATAGATTGGGAAATATTCAGATTTTAATTTATTGAGACTGTTGCACCAAAAAGAAGTTTAAAAATATGGTTAAAAAAGAAGTCCAGTGGTTGAAACTGTCAGGGAATTATGGGTCTGGAAATAGAGCCATTTGCCAGAAGTATTATTATACTTGGTTTTTATGACACAGACAACATAAGTAGTAGAAAATGAAACAAGGTGGTTTTTTTTTTTTTTTTTACTTCCAACAAATCAGAGCTTGGCTCGTCCTGTTAATGCTCAAGAAAAGAGTTACATTGGTACAATGTACAATGACTTTACTGTGCTTCATTCAGAGCTGGTGTACAATGAATGTGTTCAGTATGGTGTACATAAAGAGCATACACAGTGAAAAAGATTGATTTTTCATGTATATTACAAAATCAAAGCAATGTTAATATTTTAACCCAGGCAAGAACATTCCCTAAACCCCTAACCTCTAATATGTACAGCAAGCAGACTCTGAAACACCTTTTTTTTCTTTTGCAACACTCACAATCCATTGTGACTATAAAATGCATAGTCATCAAAAATTGCTAAAATTCTAAATGCTAAAAATTGCTAAAAAACTCATTTCAGATGTAACTTTAAAAACCAGTAGATTTTGAGTTGCATTCTGTTCTATGCATTGAATGTCACGGGAAATCCTGCTGAAAATGTAGCAGAAACA
Source organism: Urocolius indicus (assembly GCA_013401255.1). Classification (NCBI taxonomy): domain Eukaryota; kingdom Metazoa; phylum Chordata; class Aves; order Coliiformes; family Coliidae; genus Urocolius; species Urocolius indicus. The sequence goes on from WBNH01009867.1 coordinate 148,512, forward strand.
GGTTCCCCTATGTATTGGAGACAGTAACTGAGGCACAGAGTGCATGCTCCTGCCACATGCACTGAGATACATATCAGCTGATGGCAGATCAAAGTGGTTGGTGATACAGGTTGCATTCATCTCAAACCTTTAAGAAATCTCTTCTTTTCCTGTTCCCCAGGGAACCTGGAAAGTCGCTGATATAAATGGTGGGAAAGAAGAAGCAAAAATGAAGCCAAGAAGCCCAGAGTTATTTGTGATGAAGGAGACCAGTGCTGCTCCTGCTCTTTGTCACCCACAGAGGGGTACAGGTAACAGAAGCCAAGTCTTGGATTCAAGCGATGAGTAACTCAAGGTACAACTTCTCTTAAGTTTCCTGACATTCAGTGCATAGTGACAGCTGCCACATCAGCACAAGTGTTTCACTACAGACATGAAGCCAAAACCTGAAGATTAAAAAAAAACCCAAAACATTTAAAATTATAACTTATTTTTTTAACATGATGTCCTGGCAAACTCAAACACAGAACTTTTCAGGCACCAGAACTCACTTTCTCCTCCATGCAGAGTGTCACTTTGTCCTGAAGTTCTGATCAAAGTACATAGAGTTCAAAGAGCTTTTTGAGGAATGGTTGTGTCTGGAGGCCTAAAGAGAAATTGGATCCTAGATGTGTTGCATGCTGTAAGTAAACATTGCAAGTGACAGTTCATCCACTGTGGACTAAATAAGCAAGGTGAAGATAAATTACTATACTTGTGTAGACCTGGAGAGCCAAGATACAGGTAATGACTAAATTACTTGCCTCAAGTCACATCAGAGGCAGAACTTGAACTTCAGTGTCCTGAGTCCTTTCGGCTTTTTAAACATCCTGTCGTTACTTACTCCTACAGTTATGATCCAAACTGACACATAGGGCCTGACAGATATACCTTACTGAGGACAGATGTGACCGTGTCCTCAGGAGGAAAGGTAGAAGGAGCAATGGAGCTCTAACATGCCAGGTGCTCAGAAAAGAGCTCAAGTTGAAAGCTTTATAGGAGCTATGAGGTGAGGAAAAAAGGAAATGTTTCTACTCAGTAGTATAGGAGGAAACTCACTCAATAAATACAAACTGAAGACATATTTAGAATCTGGGTATGCAAGCTGAATTTTCCCTGGGGCTAATTGCTGTAATGGCATGTTAAATAAATCCTTTCTAAGCTTGGCTGTACCACAGGAGCACTATTTAAATAATGAAGTGCTCATGGACAAGTCTTCAAAAGTACTAGGTAGAAACAGGCTTTTATTTAACTTCAATTGTAATATATGAGGTTTTTTTCCATCTAGTTACTGTGACCACCACAAATCAGATCATTTTTTTCTGATAAAGTCAGGGCTGTCTTCTCCTTCTACAGCCCTGGGTAACTATGAATATAACACATGCTCCTCTTCTTTGCCTTTTTGCATTGTTCCATGACAGACAGAAATGTTCTTTGTCCTTTATTAAGCAGTTGGTAATTTCTGCTCCTTTCCTTTTCCATTATGCATGGGAAATGGAAGATATTTCTAAAACAGTAGTCTCTGTGGCCAAGTCTCTTGAAAAAGAGAACTTCAGCCAATGAGTTAGAACTGCCTGTGCTTCAATTAAAACTGAACAATGACAGTTCATTTTGAGGAAAAGACAGAAAAAAACCCCAGAGAAGTATATATCTAAAATCTAAATTTCTTAAATCGAAAATGTTTCTCTCAGTCTGCGTAAACAGAAGTAGCTAGATCCAGTCATAGATTTCCCAATATATTTGTCATAAGGCACAAATGACTCTAAAAAGCAGTGCAAAGGCTCAAATGGTGATTGCACTGGAAAAATATTTCAGAATGTTATCTATGGTTTTGACAATTTCTCCACACAGCAAGGCTGGAAGTCCTGTGCTGTTTGGCACATTTTTGTTTCTTGTTCCATTAAATGGGATGAACAACCTCATTGATGACTAACAAACAGATCAGAAAATTCTGAAATCTTTGTAAAGGTTTAATTTTTCAAAGAAATCAAAGTAATTATTAACCTAATGAGACCCCTAAGCATCAGTTGTAAAACAACTCCAGTAAAAGGAGGTGCTTTGTACCTAATTCATCCCTACTTCTCATCTCTTCTGTGGTTATTTGTGCTGGTGTAAAGCAATACAGTCATCACTTCAAACATGTAGCACAAGTGTTCTTTGCAAGAGGTAAGAAGGATTTCTTCTGAAATTCAACCTAATGACCAGACATTATGTAATGACATGTAATGACACTGAAGTAACCTTGCAGACTCGTGTATTTAATTGCTCAGCAATGCCTTTTATTCATGTAAATATAAGATAAAGTTAGGAATGCATATGTCCACTGTGTGAAAATGTACATTATCTATTTGGTGGAGTTTTTTCCAAGATACAAATATAACTTTTTTTTATTATTATTTAACTATTTCCTTCTAGTGTTTTTATAAAGAGCAGAAATAAAAGGATGTTATTCTTCTAATCCATAGAATAATATGTTTACATATTAGAGAAGTTATTTCATAGAAATCAATATCTTTTCATTTCATCTGGGGAAGAATAATATTAGGTACTTGTTGGTTCTTGATGTTCTTAACACCCTGTTGGCAAAGGGGAACAAAGAATTTTACAGCTGCTTCCAAGAGAGCATATTATTAGATTTTGATATTTAACTGCATTTCCTCACAAACATTGATTTGCTGTTGTTATTGTTGTGACTGCATCCAGGTGGTCATATAGTTTGAAGGAAATATGCAATTGAATTGATATCACAAAATGATACTTGGAATATTTGTGTCTGCCTAGGTCTCAGACTCAAAAGCAAGTAATTTGATTTTTCTTCAGAAAAGGAAAACTCAATTTCCTCTTATGAACTCCTCAACTGTTAACAATCACCAAAAGTGATAGAGAGAATGCCTCTAATTGAGAGGCTTGTTAGGGGAGCAGGAGGCTCTTCCAGGCACTCACTAACTGCCAATGCCATAGGAAACATCTCTTTTTAGATTACTGTGCATGTTCCAGAAAAGTTTAAACTGGGTTGCGGGTGAGAAGGGAATGAGAGGGAGCAGAGCTGGCAGAAGGCATTGTCCCATTCTGAATGTGCTCTTCTAAGTGCCACGTCAGCCCAAGAGTCCAGGCACTCCTCTCTGGGTTACAAGTTCTGGCACTTTGACGAAATGAGCTGTAGCAAGGACTTGAGCCTTTCTATTTCTTCTCCCCAGTGGGGACTGTAGTTAGTGGATAATTGGTTGTACTGGATAATTGGTTGTACATGTGCTCTGACCAGAAATTCTTTCCACATTGAAACATATATAAAGTATTAATGAAAGCTGTCTTTCACACACTCGTTTTTCTGTCTGGAGAAGGGTTTCCTCTAAACAAGCCCAGTCACAGGAGTGGGAGGTTTTTCTAGGTCCATTATCTATTTGCTAAAGGCATGAATATATTCACATCTTTACTTCATTCAGGGTTTTCATTCAGTTGAACTTTATCCTGTGTCTACTCTAATATCAGAATTACAAGACTGTAATTTGGATGCTGAAGCATCCTACCTAGAACACATTAAAAGAGTCTGATTTTAAGAATTTCAGGTCTGTGTTCTCCCAGTATCAGCCATATTTAGAAGCTTTGCTGGCTGTTTGAGCTTTTAGGCAATTAGTTACTCTATATATTTTACCCATGTTGCAGCAAGGATTAAAATCCTTGTGGATTTAATTGCACAGTAGTAGAAATGTGACATTCTTTCTTCTGAAAGATTTGTTCTTGCCCATTAAAACTGATCACAGTCAGTTGAAATCTTGTCCAGGAAACAATAATTCAAACCAAGCCTTGATTCTGTGGTCACTGGATAACAACAGTCTGCTCAGGTATAGAGTTATCGCCTCTTATCCTTCATCCACTAGTGCAAGGGATCTCCGCTGACTCTAAATGGCAGATCAAGTTTTGCAGAATACAATCTCATGCAAGCTCATTTATGTTCTTACTGTGGAATTATGATGCTGTTTATAGAGCATGCTCTGTAGTGCCACAGCTGTCCACAAGCAGGGATGGGTTACACTGGTATTACCCTCAGCAGTCCATCCTAGCTGCAGCTGCAGTTTGCCAGCTGGGGCATTAATGAAAACAAGCTCCATTAAGACAGGCAGATTGAATGAGCTGAGGTATAGATGGCTACACAGGGAGATGGGCAGGAAGGTCAATCACTCCTGCTCATAGGTCTGGGCACGCAGCAACTGTACTTGCAGCTAGCTGGAGCGCATCGTGCTTCCTGGCAAGGCTTCATCTTGCAGAGTTAACTTTACTCAAGAGACAACTATGCCAGATTCTGGTCTTTGAAGATTTCGGTAAACTTCTTTTTCAGGGAAAAGGGGTTGCCAACTGGGATTTTTCATGAGTTGACTGTTTTTCCTGTGAAAGGGGCTTGGTTAAGGGCATTGCTGGGGGAAACCAATTATAATTTTCAAATATGCTAGACTTAAATAAACATTTAATTAAAATAAGACCATCTCTTTCAGCCATTGCCTGTCTTCTGCTGTTTGTAGAGTTGGAGAGTTCTGGGGAATTCCTGATACTTACATTTTTTTGACAGCATCAGCAAACTTTTCAAAGTAACCTTCAGTGTTTAGTTTCCTTTCTCTCCTCTCCTCTCCCTCTCAACTCATTTTATCAGACTCTTTAACCTACTCCTAGTCTTTTATTTTTTTTTTATTTTCCCCTATTTTTTTTCAATCTCCAATTTTCTTCTAACCTTTCCCTCTTTTCCCATTACTCCCAGGTCCTTTTTCTTTGTTTTTTTATTCCCTGCTTCCTCTTTCCTCAACCCAAATGAGCATCACAACATACGAGTTTATCTCCACAGTAGCCACTGTCTAATGATGGAGAGGACTATCCTGAAAAATCAATTTTCAGTATCTGGGAGTCAGATTGTTATATGTAACATGGCTTTTCACACTCTCTGATTTGTGTCATTCTTCAAATATCTTTCTGCCTATGTCTGGGCTAGCAAGAAGCAGAATGAAAAAAATAATATTATTTTTGTCATTTTTTAGTAGCTTCAGATGACTTCCAAGTAGCCTAGGAAGACCCACGAAGAAAGTGGGAGTGAGAGAGGACCAGAGACAGGGCTGTGGAAGGGGAGCATCATCTGAGTGACACGCAACAAAATCTGTTTCCACTAAAGTATCATAACGTTGTATTTATGGCATTATCAGCATTATAACCACAATAGGGCATGCAACATTAAATGCTGAGTGTGAGTCTTTGCAGTTATTAAACCATATAAACATCTCCAATAAAAGCAAAGGAAAAATATTGGCCACACAATGTTTTTCTTTTAAAAATGACCAACTGATACTAGTTTGCCTCAGGATTAAAGATCTCCCACCTTCCAATACAAATTGATTTCAAGTTGTCCTGCTTTTTCTTTTGCTTTTTTTTTCCCTCTTCCTCAAGGACTTTCAGTGCTTCAGTCTGCTTGCTTGGTAGGACATGATTAAAGAGCCAGGACATTGCACAGAGATAAAATAAATGTAAACAGTATTATCACCCCTGTTTTGCAGATTAATTTGTAGTAGTGGGTGACATTGGTTGCTATTAGACATGCATTCATGCAAGAAATTGTGGCTATCTTTAATGTATCTTCATTAATACAAAGAACAGAGCTTAGCAAAGATGAGCAGCAAATAGATTCTTAACAACTACAAAGAAATAAACAAAGCATAGCTTTAGCCATTGCTAAAACTTGGTTAGGGTTATGTCATTATTTGTAAAAGAAAACAATTATAATTAAAATCTCAGTAAAAAAATTTCAAATTCTATTTACAAGAATGTAACCAAGTTCTTAGATACAACTCCCATGTTATGTTTCTGCTCACTTTCCTTTCTCCTGCTCCATGTTAAACATAAAACATGATTATTCTTCACTATTTTAAAGTATGCAAAACGTACAATAAAATCCTGTAAACTTTGCCCATCAACCTTAACCTCTAGGCTTTTCTGACTTTAATTGTTTTTATTTCATAAATGTAGTTTACTGTTTATCTCAGCATTCTATGTCCTTTTAATTTTAATTAAAGTTTACGAGACATTTTGATTTACATCTGCAGTTATTCTGTGAAGAATCATTGCTTTTTTACTTCTCAATTCATTTTCAAAACCAGAAGATCTTCTTAAATATTCATAATGTATAAAAGTTACTCCCGGAAAATTCAGCAGACTTAGGATTCGGTGTCAGTCTATATCTATATATCTAGATTAGGTGAGGAGGTGTTTTCAGCATCACACCATAAAACCAGTCTGTTTACAAGTTCTATTTCAGCTGTGAGCAGGCTTTTCAGATTAGAGGCACTTCAAAAGCAAAGAAAATATTTAGATCCTACTGAAGATAAAAAGTTTCTAGACATTAAGAAAAAAATTTAAAACATATCCAAATTAACAGGTATCTCTGCTGGTTACACTTCTTGAATGGAACTAGAAAGACAAGAGGGGTGGAGATCACATTCAGTGTCTTTTGTGCCATGGATTTGGTAAGGATGACCTGAACTTTGGAAACCAGATAGTTACTTGACTGGAAGTTTAGCTGCAGGAATCTTTCTCTTCATTTCCATATAGACACAAAGATTCTGTAAAAAACAATGTGATTATAATCTTGTAGCAGATATATGTTTAGCTATAATAAAGAAAAACAAAAGAAGATACTTTTAATTAATCTTCTCCAAATCATCGACAACTACGAGTTTCTGCATAAATCTTGTCCCTCTGATAAGGATTAAATCCCTCAATTTGTTAAAATGAAAAAGGTAATGCAGTTTAAAAACTCAGAAAAAATAAGAGATGGAGCGTAACTTCTGTTTCTCAGTTTCCAAGGTAAATTGATCTACAATCAATGTGGAGATTTTAGTCACATTCACAGCTTTTCAACTGAATGAAAGCAATCAGTTCAATTTTCTCTGCTTTCTAGACACCATTAAAATACAGATTCAATGTTCTGTAAATGGAATCAAACTATTTATTATACCTATTAATATATATGTGCATTATCTTGAATTACACAGAGCAGTTATTATATAGTACAGATTAATTACTAGTTACTTATGTGAATCACTAAATAGCTAATATTTTGTACTACGTTTTCACCTATAGAAAATAATCCAGACTATGCCATTTACCAAACTGCAGAAATTTGACACACACACACTAAGCATGTCTGAAAACGTCTGTCCTGTCTGATCGAATCACTAAATTAACCATGCAATCATGTAAAACATCTCTTTTCTAGTTAAAATTTTCATCATATCTTAATAGACATTTTATGTCATATCCATCATTTAGAGGGGATAACTTTTATACATGCCACAAAAAATACCCATATTTCTTATATGTTTAATAACACAGGTCTTCATATCACATTGTCTACTTCTTGCTACTAGGAATTCGTCCATGTAAGTAAGGAACAGCTATCTTACAGTATTTTAAAAACTAAATATCTTCCCCAGCGTAAGGAATTAATAGCCAGTGGTATTTTCTATATCCTAAAATATTAATAAAGACATGGAGCTCTATCTGAGGAATTAGACATAGTAAGCCATGCGTTTCTGTGTTTTATATCCTTCATATTTTTCATAAAAGTTCAGAGAATGTTATATCCATCTCTGAGGATGTGTTTTGTTTCATTCTTAAGTGTCTGCATTCATATTTCACTTACAGCACTTTTGAAAAATACTGCCTTCAGTAATCTGAGAGCTGAAGCCGCCTTGCAGTCACTGCAAAGGGACAGCTCCAACAGCAGCAATAGGAGTTTGCTTTGGCTACCCCACGACTGCATTTAAGCTGTCATCAGTCAGGAAACATCTCCCCCATCCTGCAGCATTTTTTATGTCTTGCAAAATTGTAATTGACATTACTATTTGAGAGAAAAGGCTTTTAGATGGTGAACACTGAGTTAAGAACCACAAAACTAGTTTTATCTATTAATGGCTCCATTGGTTGCCAAATCACACTAAATTCTGACTGATGGAAGCAAAGAATCTCAGCTGATACTCTGATACTCTGATACATGTGACTCTAAGATTTTGTCCTTAAAAGACAAGGTGATGTTGGCTAAGTTTTGTCTTAGGCATGTGAGGTAGTGGCAGATGTTCTTGGCAATTGTTAAATGAGCTCCAGATGGTAGCTTAGAAGTTTGACCTTAAACATTTTCTAACCTTCAGCTATAATTTTTAAATGAAGAGATGCGTAGATGCATGGCTTGTTCAGTCTTTCTCCTGGATTTAGACTGAAGATAAAATGATGAGGTTCATCAAGAAGATGGATGATGATATTATCTTGTCTTGAATTCATCGTAAGTGAAGTTTGACAGAATCATCTGTTCACCATTATCTATAAAAAGATTTTAAGGGGAAAGAAATAGCCCAGTAATTTTGTTCTTTTTAGTCCTCATAGAAACTAAAGAAAACCAATTTCCTTTTTGAATCTTTTATTCATGTCTGATAAAATTTCATCTATTTATGCAGATTGTTTTCTGCTAGGCTGCTCAGAGTAAACCCTAACTTGATGTGTTTATCCTAACAGAGGACAAACCACTCAGCTCTCAGGTTTAAAGAACTCTTTAAATTTACTTTCTTCTTCAAAAGATGATGTATATATTTTTAGATCATTTACTACTCTTAGCAGTGTAATCACTGGATAGTTTGTCAGAAACAGTAAGAAAGTTCATCTCCGCAGGAAGCTTTATAATTTAGAAAACAACATCTAAAATCATCAAACTCTCATGCCTCCTGGAATTATTCTCTACATGTAGAGTTAAAGGAGGATAACTCATTGTTCATTTCCTCATTAGAAAACAAAATAACCTGTCATTGCGATAAAACTTCTGTATGCCACTTCCAGAACTGTTACATGTAGTAAGTGCATGATTTTGAATGCACAATATGCACGTGGTATAAAATCATTGTCTGATTTTAAATCGCCTGGTTTTCTATATTGATTTCTTTTTGCTCTAACACATCCACAATTCCAACATTTACACTGAAAATTATGCTGTGAAGTCTCATTCCTTCCAGCAAAGAACAAGTAAATGTCCACCTCCAAAGGGCTGCAAAGGGAGCTAGGTCCTTCCAGGGCATGAGGCAAGGGCAGAGCAGTAGGTGTACACTGCATCTGGGCTCTGCACACTGTGCTTCCTTCCCATGGGAATAATGCTGGTCTCATCCCAACATGGGCTTGAAATCATCGAGGAGATGCATCTCTGAACAGAACTCCAGGGTACTACTGCATCTGGTAGTTTAGATGTAGTCATAATAAGGTCTGGACCTGTAGATATCCTGTTGTTTCAACCACATTTGCCATCAAAACTGCTGCAGACAAAATAATTAACTTCAGAAGGAAGAAAACAAAGCCTAAAGAAAGCCTGCAAGTAGAATGTAGGTCTTCAGTTATAAAGCACTTCTAAGTCCTTTTGAATGAAAAATATTGACTTGGAAATATTTAAAGGCTGCCATTGATCATATCTTTGATCTATAGATAATTCAAAGAAAATAAGATCTAATAACATATCTTATTAAAGCTGATGAATATAATCAGCAGCTTTCAGCATGACTGAATATTGAATGCTTCTTTATATAGCAATAACTCAAAAGAGTAGGAAGACATTGCCCAAGGTAAATGGAAGTACAACCATGAGGCTGAAAAGGATTCTCTGAAGTTAATTGTGAACCAGTCAGGCTGGGGTATTGATTTATGTAAATGCCTGTGCCTGTATACTCATTAAGCAGGCAAGAGGACCAATCACTGAGGGAGTGACCCTGGGAGCCAGCAGAGAGGCTTGAGGACAGTCCCAAGTGGCTGAAACAGACATCTTGCTGACCCCCTCTGACACTCTCTGGCTTCAGGGCATAAAGGCAGACCTGCAATGCCCAAGCAGCACCTGGATGCCTAATCTGTGACTCCTTCACAGATACACACACATGGGCTGTGGCCAAACATTTCCAAAATGCACAGATCAAAAAGCTATAATTAAACTTTTTGGTGTTAGTCTTTACTATGTTTCACATATTATCTGCTTGTTGGTGAAGCACTTTGCCCCATACACTAAGAGGTCCCTTACAAGAGTATATAACCAGCACCAACGTGATTTCCCTATGTATTGCTCATATTTAGGAGAGTGTAGATAACAGATTTTCTTGACTTTGATTAAATATATGGAAAGTGATTGAATTGTTGCTTACGAATACTAACTTGTACAATGAATCTAACCACAGTTTACTATAGACACACTCATCCTTGGATTCAGGCAAACAAACCCGACCGTTCTTTCCTGCCTTTTCTTGTAAAGTGCGGCCTAAGGCCAGCTGATCGCTTGAGATGAGCATGGTATAAGCTGAGAGAATAAACGAGATCCTGTACAGAAGAGATAAAAAGCAGTTTCTTTATTTTCCAAGTTATTGTGGAATGGAAGTTTTTATATCTAGTCATGACCAATTCATTAAGTGTAATTTCAAACAAGCCTGGTAGAAAATTGTCCAGAACTTTGTTAAAATCAATGTAACTATGGAGTGAGTAATTAGAATTCAATCAGCAGGGAAAGTGGCTGATTCTTAAGACAGAGTAATCAATATATATTTTGACAGAAATCATAAATAGTAATGGCTACATTCAGAAGTCAACCTGTTTTATACTTTTAAGATTACATTTTTCACTTGAGTTCCCTCGGTGGATCTACACTCAGTGCACAGGGAGTTCTCTCTAGCCATATTTACATTTTTGTCCTTAATCATGGAAATCTGATTCATAATAAGCAATTTCAGTGTTCTGATCAACTTAGGAACAATGTCATTTTAAAATAGATATATAAAAGAAGCAGACACGAGATGAGGATAGCTTTCTTCATGCAAACAAAAAATTCACTTAGGCAGATCGCTTTAATACTTTGGCTAATCATTAAGACAAATACAAAGACTTACTCTGAATAAATATCATCTCACAAAAATTGTTTATTAATATTTCAGGGATTTAGAGAGCAGTCTATAAGAAAGCTGCCTACAGTTCCATAATGGGCCTAGAAGTGTGAAGACAGTAGCTCAGATGGTTACCACCTCATGGTAGAAACTTCAGTGTTTTACAAAAGACATTAGATCTCAAATACAAACTTCCAAATAGGCTGCTAAAATGGCCTTCTGAGATTTCAGAGAGAATGTGTTGAGAAGCAGATATTGTATCAAAGCTTCGCAGTGAAGCTTTGACTCAAACTTTGACACAAGCTTCTGTGTTTTCTTTCTTTGCTTTTTAATGCAAATTACACTTGCAACAAAAGCACAGAAAAACAATGTGACATTATATGCAAAAATATTTTACTACCTGGCTTGAGCCATCTCATCAAAGATGTGCAATAACTATTATAATAAAAGCATAGGGGAAAGAGTAAAATAGCATGCAAATATATTGTGCTACAAAGCTTTCTGAGCAAGACCCACCAAATTCAGTTGCTGATGTTCAGCTCTGGAGCACCAAAGAAAAGCAAGCAATTTTTTTTTTTTTTTAAATAAGCAGGAAAGAAATAAGAGAATGACATACAGTATGTTGACCTAAAAAAAATGCTAAGTAATAGATTTTATTTCTCTGATCTGTAGGTCTTGCTTATAAAACAAACAAACAAAAAAATCCATTTCTCAATCCTGCAAGCTAAGCTTAGGAGCTCTTCCATCTGTTGAGCTATAGTAGCAGGCAGAGACCATACTCTATCATTGAGTGTTATTTGTATCCAGGGTACAGTGTAAGGTTGTAACTGTGCACAGTGACCTCATTGTCATCTGCCTGCTTGCGGATTTGTACCAAGGACTTCCAGACCAAGGCAACATTTTTTAGCTGGTTACCGCCATCATTCTTGGTTTTTTGTTTTTTTGGTTTTTTTTTTTTTTTTTTCCGTGGGGACAGCCTGTCCTGGGCTGCTCAGGCCTTGCTTTTGTTTAGGACACAGCATAAAGTCTCACTTCTTTGCAACTCATTAGACTCCTAACCAGGTCAACTGCGTGACTAGAGACTGGTCCGTGCAATCACAGGAAGTTACTGCTGATCCCAGCATGCCTTGGTTTGGCATTAAACCATTTTAACAGTCTAGCGTAAATCTCAGCTCCATCCTGCAGAGAAGCTCTTAAACTCTTTATGAGTCTCTGCTATTTAATATTATGTTAGATAGGCTCAGCTTGCAAAAAAGCACATTGGCACTGGGCTTTCTTTTTTTATCACTGCTAAATATCAGGCTGACAAGACTGATAATCTTCCCTGATTACTTCCTTCACGTTTTATTAGGACATGTTCTTGCATTCATTCAGACATTTAATTTCAGTATTGATGGCTGCTTCCTAAAACATAAACAATTCTGTCTTGGTTTGAAAAAAAAAAAAAAGTTTCTATGATATCCAATAATTGCCTTAAGTGACAGCAACCACTATTACTAGCTCAATGCATTCTCCAAGGTTACTGGACTCAAGAGCATTTTCAACTACTAATTGTTTCTCTTCATGCTTCCTTGCTTTTTTCCTTGGTCTGGTAATTAATTTCTTCATTCCTTCCTCAGGTTTTCATGTTCAAACACTAATTTTCTTCCTCAAGCTCCTGAAACATTTTTGTGTACCTTAACTTTTGGATAGAGCCACTGCCCTCCTGAACATGCACATATTTCTTACAAGGGTCTCTGCTCAATGAGGTAACTCTAGAGCTGCCCCATCAGCCTCAGAAGAGCCCCTGCAGATTTATACAGATACGGCTAAATGTGGAGTTATTTACAGATATCTTCTCCCTTGCTGTTCCTCCAAACACATAACATTTGATTGCTATGTGTACTGGAAAGCTCTAGACTCTTTATGACGGCTTCTTAGCTAGCTATCATCTTGTCAGACAAAGCCTAAGGAGCTGCCCTCTCACTGCTTGAGCTAAAGTCTGGGAACAGGTAAGAGGAAATTCTAAGCAATCATAACATTGTTGGGACTTACACTCCCTCTGAGCAACAGTGCTGGAAGAAACTGATAAAGAGCTAGATATGCTCAAAGGGGAAGGAGTAAGGAATTGCAGTGGCTGCCAGACTGTGGAAGTAATGACTCAACCTCTGTGAATCTGGAGGAGGGTACTGGCTTGAGTGATGAGTGAGCCACAGCCACCATTACTTTCAGGACTCCCATCCCAAAGTTTTTGGCAACATTAACATGACAGCTACTCATGCTCATGCAGGAGAGCATGGATGTGCCAGAACAAAATGCATTACCTGTGCCCATTAGAAGCTTTTCTTTGGCAATAGTATCTCAATTTCCCAGCACCATAAACAGCCACTTCTGCCATGACATGCATTTCCCATAGCTTTTGCAATAGCTGTGTGTCAATATTTGCAAGTATTTACATGAATTTACAAGATAACTGTATGCTGCAGAAATCAGAAATATGAAATTTGGTCAGCGATTAACTTGAAAAGTATGCATTTCCGGAATATAGGATACTTCATCATCTCAAACAAAATTCTGTGTTATGAAGCATTGATCTTTGTGAGCCTGTTGACTACAAGAAAGCCGTTCTGTCTGAATATTCAACCTACTCATACATCCAAGCTACTATACATTAAAAGGCTGCAGAAATCATTTTGTCTGTACACGTCAAGATATCAAATTGCTTGAAGTTGACATTGCAGCTTTTCCTGACAAATTATCCCATCTTTTAGTGGTGGTGGTGATAGAGGTAATGGTGGCAGCTCAGGCTTTCTAACACTGAGACAGGAAAAAAAGACCTTACTGAGGCAGAAAGTATCATTGTAACAATGCAGAAATGAAAAAGGATGCTCAGAGGCAAGTGTAATACTTGAAAGGTGTTACAACTCATTTATTGAAAATGACCAGGTTTCATGCTACCATCACCTTAAAGATTGCATTCAGTCCTCTTTGGTAGCTTAGAAGCCTCTTTTTCTATAAAATGTATGCTTTACAGGTAGCTGCAAGAGAATACAGCATAATGAAGGCAGGTGCTGAATACAAGATACTGATGTCATAAGGTGAATTTTTTATGTTTTACTCAAAGTTGATCCATCAATTGAAAACCATAATCTGATGTAGTTAAATGACAGGACACATTTTGCTGGTAGTATGACAGAATCGTACCTATAGCCTGCAGCCCTAGAATAGTATTGCAGCACTACTCATAAACTTCTTGGCAACAAGGAGACCTGATGAAATTCTGCTAACTCATTTGCTTGAACCTTCTACGGAGGTTACCACATGCTTATATTAGAAAACATACTCTTAAAGGCATATTTGCAGAAACTTGAAAAGATGATCTGAAGACAAACTGCTCCTATCTCATTTGCTAATTATTTAATTCCTCTACTAAAACATTTCTCCTCTCCCCCTCCCTCTTCACTACCATGCAAACCAGTAATTTGTGATAGTTAAGACTCTGTAGGAGTCTGAATTTTTCCATTGTGTTAGTCTCTGCTAATGGTTTGAGGACAGTCCTCCATAAAATCTGTTGTTTCACAGCTGGCAGCTGGCAACTGGCTAGTTATTCCACCTGGAAGAAAGGCTATGGCAGTAACTTTCTGCAGGTCCTGGAGTGTGAGAAGAGCAATCACAGGTGAAAACTCTGGAGTGGCCCAGGCTGCAGACACAAATGGAGCTAAGTTTCATGTGGACTTCTAGGTTAATAAATCCAAACTGCAGTGAGAGAATGTATTTGAATGTGTGTGGTGTATGGACCTCTGACAGTAGGATATCAATAGGATTTGCTAGTAATAGTTTCCCGGTGAGCTACCCAACACATGGGATTTTCTTGCAGCCAATGATCCTGAAAATCCTGACTATATCAATTTATGTGCTTTTGAAAACACAGCTTGGCAGTCAGTGTATTTACACCAACACAAGCAGCAACTGTGTGCCTAACACCAGTTTGATGACTGTGAAAGAGATTAGGGAAAATAAACCAAAATTCCTGCTACTTTAATTCACTACTGGAAGTTTCAATTTGTTTTGTAAAATCAGTTCTTTTTAGATGACCTGAAAATTTGAAACAAAGGAACATTTGCAGATCCACAAAGAATACAACATCATGTATACGTGTAGATGAAACATGTGTTGACCTTGACACATATGATAGAAAAATAGTTTAAGACAGCTATAGTTGGAAAATGCATTCAATAACAAACCATAAGTGTTAGGTTAAGGATGCTAAGTGTATACAGGGCCCATATTTCTTGCAGTTTCTTCTCCTCTCAAACATTTAAAGTAAAACCTTCAATCTCTACTGACCAAGAACTTTGCAGTTTATAAACAACACAGTAAATAGTTTTGTCTGTTTTTTAGTTCTACAAGTAATACCAAATATTTGCCATGATGACTGTAAAGCTTTCCTACACAATATATTTCATACCTAAGCATTTCACAGGGTAGTTACCAAGCAGAGCATTTATTTGTAAAGCAAACAAAAGAATAATAAGCTGCTTTGTTTATTCTTTAGCTGTTTTCCCATAGTAATTAAGATAACCTCAAACAATTACAAACTAACAAAAACATTTACATTTTTTTTCCATTTCCAAAATTCCTGAGCACGTATATTTTTTAAAAAAAATAAGCACAAAAATAAGTATAAAATGTCATTTAATTCATGAAGCCCAGATCAGATGAATCTAGGAAAGGCTCTTGAGAATATGCTACAGTTTCATTGGTTGTTAGCAAGTGCTTAATTGCAGACATAGATGTTTTCCTACATAAAGATGATCTCTAAAATTAATTTAGATTCTGTCACAGATGTGATGATAAGATCATATCCCCCTCTCCATATGTGTAACAATCTCTAGCAATGAAAGCACTGCATGAGTGCATTCGCGGAAGTTCATAATCTGTCCCGAGTTACTTATCAAGTATTCTTCAATGTAATTCCAAAGACAGAGCAATGGAAAATATGATACCATCTGGAAAAGATTAGTTCAGTAGTTTTTAAACTAAAGAAGGAGATGGCCAGGACAATAGGTCATTTAAAGCATCCTTGAGAAAACCACCTTTGTTCAGCAGGTTACAATGAGATAGATATAAAAAGACAGTGATTTACACTGAGCTAATGAGAGAGATAAATATACTACTGAATTCAAACACAGCATAAAGGATGATTGGTTCCTATTAAGGAAACACTCTGCTCTGGGTTGTGGATTCCTTAGTCAGAAGCAATGATTTACCATGTAACAAGTTACCACAAAGAAAGTAATGAGCTATTCTATGTCTTTTGGGAAAAGACCGAGAAGGGCATGAAATCAATGAGGGAAAACTAGATGGTTATGAGGAAAAGTTTCCTAACAATACAGAAAAACCTTCCCGGGAAAGCATATTATAAGAGAAAAAGTAAGCCAAACCCTAGAGAGCATGGTTTATATACAGTTGAGCTAAGCTGAGACAAGGGAAATTAGCAGGAAACCTGTGAGATTTGTTAGGATTTTATGATGCTGAGGCTCCATCATGGCGTTCACTTGCACTTTTTTCTACAGCATTTTGCAGCAGCAGAGCTTGAAGGTAGGAAAAACTGTTGCTGGTATGTGACAAGAGGGAAATCCCCTTGGCTAGAGAACTTTCTGCTGTCACCCCTGTTTCCAGAATAGCTCCAAGCCTAGTTTGCAGCCTGAGCTGAAACAGGCTTTCAAATCTCCCCCTTCTTGAATGTTCCAACATTAAACGCATATTTAATTTTCCCAGGCTACTCCTCCTTTTAGTGTGTAAAGTTATGTGCATTTTAGTGCCTGGAAAGCTTGATTACGCTATTATGAAGATACAGAGTTTAATTATCCACGGATGCAGCTGACTCCCAAATCCTTCTCAACTCCCAATCTTAACTAAGAGCTTTTAATGTGTGAGGATGTTCCCAGAACCAGGAGCACGCATAATTCCAACAACGATCTGGCTAGGAGGAGGGATAAGAGACTGAAATGTGCAGTTTTATCCACCCTGCTAGACCTCATGCAAAAGAGCACCACGTGATGATCAAATACCGCTAACAGATCTAGCTACATTAACATAGTAATTAGACTCAAAGTTTATAGCTAAAAGAAGATGGCCCACCAGAGCAATTGCCACTGTCTCAGTGTAATATCTTCATCTAAAAACCCAGCTGTAAGAGTATTTTTGGCAGAAAACGGGCAATAATAACCCCCTTTTGGTTATACTTGCTCAAAAGCTATCTTTTGTTTTAACATCTATCTCAACTTCTAGCTAAAGGGATGTGTGTGATGACCGGTGAAATCACTTCCAAATCTTAGGCTAGACAGCATGCATCCTACGTGAAGTATAGAACATTTAACTGCATTTTCTTCAGACTGCCCCTGTAATACTACCTTGCGGAGGTGCAAAGGCACAGGACAGTACTGGCACTTGGCTTTTTGTGAGTTGTTACACAATGACCAAACACTTGGGACTAATGTCCTCACTAGATTATTGTTGGTTTTTTTTGTTTTTTTTTTTTAATAAAATCTATAGTTCTTTTTCTGTCTCTTTCCTACTCTATAGTGTCTGATTGTCAGTCTGTCTGGACTTTCCACCCTCATTTGCCCTGGAATTTCTCTGCACTCAACATGAAGTACAATGCTGACACTGGCTAAGAGAATACTATACGATTTTATTTCATTCAGTCCTCCTTTATCTGGGCAGCTGCCAAGCTGTCATGTCATGGTATTTCTGCTTTTAAATCCAGGTATTTCAGGATGAAAGATGAACCAGAACATTGGAATTACATATTTAATGATATGATGTCTTTTGTTCAACAGATTGTGAATCACTTTGGAGGCACACTTTCACATATTCATTTGTTTCTCTGTCAATGTATCTAAACAATTTGTCAACAAATGTTGAATCAGTGCAGAACTTTCTACTATCAAGAATATTTTTTATAGTAAGAGAATTTTGTTTGTCTCACATTCAGAGAATGTGTAGACACCAAAATACAATACTCAAGTTTTTACATCTCTGACACTTATTGGTCATGTAAAGGACAGTAAAGTTGGTCTAAGAGGAGATTTGGTGGGGTTTTTTTCAGTCTCTGTAATGCCTAAGAGCGGTGAATCATAGCTGAGAAATACAGACTCCACACTAAGGATGGAGACAATGTGCTAACGACCCTTCAATCAAAACAATTAATTTTGTGTGAACGCTGTGATATCAATAGCTGAAACACAAGAAATTGTCCCCCACCTAGGCACTCTTAATACATTAGGCTATTCTTTTCCAGGAGGTATCATAATCAAGCACTAGCTGGCAGAAGGTAACCATTTCCTCTTCCCTAGAAGTAGACAAACTAGAAATTACAATGTTACATAGCATTTACAAACACTGGAAAAACAGATCTCTTTTGGAATTTTCTCATGAAAGTGATGAAGGCTTTCAGAGGAACTTCTTTCTTGCTTTACAAACCACCTTTCAACAGAAAGCCTTCTGATGCCAGTTAGGCACTTTGTTTATTCGTTTGTGGTCTGTGCTTCTGTGTTAGGATAGCAGTATTCAAATCTCATTTTTGGAGTGAGATGAGACATTTTTGGTATGACCTCCTGATGTTTAGATAGGCTATCCTGGAAGACAGCATAGGACAACTCTGGGATCATAGGAAGCCTGTATTCCAACCTGTAGTCCAGAATTACCATTCTGTTCTATGTGATTCTGTGAACCTCCAGGGTCAGATATTGAGTCAGGCCAACTTGCTCAGGGCTTTATTCAATCTTGTCTTGAAATCCTCTATGTAAGGAGCCTGCAAAACTGGATGTACTTCAATCTGAGATGTAAATGTATGAGATGACAGAGTAGTAGTTGCCATTTGAAGAATATTTTTGAAACAGAGTAAGATAATGCACTGACCTTCAGGAAAAGAAAACGAAACAAAATAAAATAAAAAAAGAAAAAGAAAAAGATTGTAGCTACTGTTTTCTGTTGGATGTCTTTTGAGGCAGGAGCCCATTAGAATAAAATAGCTTCAGAGTTAACATATTGAAGTGTTCAAGTCAAGTTGAGTTTTTTATCACAGGCTTCTTAAAAAGAGAACTTTGTAATAGCTGAAGAACAACAGACACTTAGTATTGCCTAGTATTTTTGAATGGGAACACAATTTACCCAGAAAGGCTTTGATAATTACCCCAACATGCCAGTTACTGAGAAAATAAATTTTATTTCAAGTTGATAGCACATTTTTTTAAAGAAACAAGCAAATTCCCCTCAGCAATGCTTAGTAGAGGCAAATTTTAGCCTCCTAACTGAGAAAAGGAGCATGTAGGTGGTGTATTTCTAGCTAATTAGCTGAAAATTAAAAAAGCTCAAGGAAATAAAATGCAACTTCTTTCTGAATGGTTTATGCCCTGGAGTAAAGACGCTTTCATAATGATAAAATGCTTTTAATCACCAAAGGTTTGCCTAATAGGCTCTATATTGATACACAACACACAGCACTGAAACTGTGCCAGTGTGGCCCGTCCGAAAATTCACTGCAGTAAATGACATGGCACTTGGAATGAATTTGCACAATCTAAAAATATCTTCCAAAGGTCTAATCCTTCCCCTTTGGAAAAGGATCAGGCCAAATAGGCATGGTTTTGCCACAGTTACTACTTGAATTGGGATTTTCCTGACTTCTGTCTCCTTAAAATATGTATATCTGTGTAGGTGGCTGAGCTACCTTTGCTGTAAACTTTGAGAAGTGTCCAATGAAAACCTAGGCTATGTGGAAAGTTGAGCAAGAGCAAGGGGTTTCCTAACAGCCCACAGCAACGGTACATATAGTTTCTGTCCCATCTCTCCTGGGGTAACTATCCAAGCACTCATGAGGGATCTAGGGGGCTTACACACTGTGCACTAGTAGTCCACAGGGAAGCAGCTGTGAGCCTGGGGAACTGTCACCTACTCTCCACACCCAACTTTCCTCCATGGCTGTCGCTGCTAAACCAAGCTGAAAATCTACTCAGAAAACATGCTGAAAGAACCTAAACTGTGAGTTTAGGTTTACTTGTGAGTAAAGATGGTTTTATTTAAGAAAATTGACCTGTAATTTTTAGCAGGTCTCAGCTCCAATTCATAACCTGTTGTTCTTCTTCTCTAACTGCACCCACTACTCCTGTTTCTGTGGGAAGGCATCACAACCCAGCCACTGCTTCACTGCTTTCAGAAGATGACTCTGCAACTTTAACCATTGAGCTGCTTGTCTACCAGAAGTTATGGGAAACATGCAGAAACCTGCCAAGAGTACAGTTTCTGATGCAGGCGCTGGCTCCAAACCAACTCGGCTGACACAGACAGACTGCCGCCACCCTTGCATAATTTGTTTCTTTTTTACTACATGTTGGTCTTCAAGAGGTACTGATTACATGTATGTAGCTGACGAATTCCCTAAACCAGTGTCTACTTTCACCTGCATGTTGATTTTTAATCACGTAAAGACATTTAAATTCATAGCTAGAACCCATCTTCTGCACTGGAAGAACCTATCGTGAACAAGCTAAATGCACGGGGGGTTGGGTTTTTTTATTAAGTTGTAAAACAAGATTTGGCTTTATCCCAAAGCAATTAATTTATTCCTTTAACTGGAAAAAAAATATAAAATCAAGACATCTGATCTTTTCAGTGCTATATATAACGTTAATCAGTTGATGGGAACAGCCTGAATAGCTCGATCTGAAGAAGTATGTTTGCAGTGTGTACTTATTGAGTGAAATTAAATCTGCAACATTCAGAAGGTAAATCTGTACATCCTTGTTAGAAGCTTCAGTGTCTTTCATTATAATCTTCTGAGCATACCAACTCAGGAAACTAAAATTCAGTGGGCATGTTGTTTTTCTCTAAATTCTCCCAGGCTGTCAGAGACTAATAGATCTGTAATTTAAATATAAGGTTACAATTTTTTTTTTTTAGGGGATACGGTTATCATAGTATCACATGCCTGACAAGTTGTCTGAAAGGGGAAACATGTTCAACTTTTGTGAAATAGCAAACAACTGGCATAGTCTGCTCTTAAACCTATTTCTCTCCCTCATTCCACTCCTTTTATTTCTATTAGGGAGCAGACAAAGCTACAGGTGTGAGAGCCAGTCTTTACTCATCAGAACTTTAAAAGTGGATCCATAGCTGACTTTAAAGGAAAAATCTGTGCTGCCTGAGTCTGCTCTGAGCTGCTAGCCTCTGTAATAAACTATGACTAGAGAGATCCTTAACTGAGATAAAAGAGAGCAAATTATAGGCTATACGCCCTCATGCGCATAAACTATGCAGGAGCGGGATGGCTTAGCACTTGGATTGGAAATCCATAGGGAATACCACTGCATTACCTAGAGCTGCTACAGATCCTGGGGCAGTTTTCAATGAACATGTGTTATGCTCAATGTCTAAGCTCTAGTTGGGATTAGTTAAAAGCTCTGCTTGGTTAAAGCCTCCGGGAAATCTGAGTAGCACACAACTCTCTGCTCTCTGATCCGAAACAGTGTCTTGAGCTGGTTGCTGGTGTTCAGCTTCACACTGATGGTGGCTGTGCTTTGCTGGTTGGAAAAGTGATCCCTGCGTGCTGGATTAACAGCATGAGACATGATTTGAGACTCCTTGGGGCAGTGACCCAGGGAGCATTTCAGAAGTAAGCGATGCCATAATTCTAGGGACACGGCACTGCAGTGAAGTGCCTAAAGGGAAAGCCATATGAAAGCGGTTTGAGTACAGCTCTAGAAAGTCTGAACTCCTCTGTGTTTAGCCCATTGTAGCAAGAGCTAGAGCTATTTCTTCAAGGACTTCCTTGAAGAAGTGTAAGCTAGTAAGCACTAATTAAGTATTTTCCCTCTGCCATTCTGTTTCCCATAGACGACGATAAAGTTTTTACTCTACCTGTTTTGGTAACTAATTACAGCTATGACTCGCCTCTACCTGGCATCTTAGGTACATTTATTTGCAAGCAAAGGGAGAGCCTGCCTCTGGATGTGTAACAGCAAACAAAACCTGTTGGCGAAGCGCTTAATCCCAGGGGCGCTCCGAGGTAGGAACGGAGAGCAGCTCTCTCCGCGCAACGGCACCGGCTTCACAGACACCGCGGCGGCGGGGCCGGCGGGCAAGCAAACGCCGTATTTACCTGGCCCTGCGGGGACGCAGTCGCCCGGCCTCGGGTAAAGGCGGGGAGAGGGGAGCGTGGAGGGTGTCCCGCTTGACCGGGAGCTCCTCGTTAGCCCGGCCGGCCCCGAAGTTTGGAGGTGAAAGTTTGTGTGCGGGCGCTGCTGCAGAAGCGCCTCCTGGGAGCGCCGGCAGGTGAGGAGCTGCCGAGAGGCCCAAGGCGGCTGTGCGGGCGGCGGGCACGTCGTGGGGGTGGGGGATTTTCGTGGAGGAGAGATGTCTTCTACGACCCCGTAAGCAGCGGTGTCCCGCCGGTACCGCCCAGCCTCGGGAGTTCCACTGGCGGGAGCAGGAAGAGGCAGAGCGGCTGCCCCGGTGTGTTTATGGCGAACCGTCCCTCGCAGACGGGGGTGTCCCGGGGCGAGCTCAGCTTCGGCGGCCGCAACGAGCTCCCGCCTGTGGGTCCGTGCCGTGGGTCGCCTCCGGGACGGGGGCTGCGGCTCGTCTCGGCCGCTGGAGCGTCCCCAGAAGTTGAGGGGGAGCCTGAGCCCCCCACCGCAACCGCTAACTTTTTCTGCTGACTCTTCACATCCCCCCCACCGCCACGCAACGGGAATCGGGAATTCGGGGCACGTCTACAAAATAATCGTTATTTTAAAAAGAAAAGGCTATTGCTGCCTGTGCGTTTCCAAGCAGTAGAGTGAATGACTGGGGCAGCCTGCAAGTCTGCTTGGCAGGCTGGCTCGCTGCAGCCAATGAACAAGATCGTGAATTTCACCCCTTAAAAAGGGGGAAGATCTTGCTTTCATAAAGTCCTTTTCCTAATTCTCCCTGTTATAAGAGGAGGAAGAAGGTCCACCTCCGATCCTGCTAGAAGATTGAGAGTCGTCAAGTTACTGTTTTGTGAGCTGTGTTGCTATTTAACTTCCCAAAATCCAGGTGACTTCCGTGGGACTGCTGGCCGACTTCATGCAGTGCTTCAGGCAGGTAAGAGCCAAGCATGTTTTGGTTTACTGAGATGCAGCAGTGTCCCCCAGTCCTGACTAGGAGTTATTATAAAAACTAGTACTGCTTTTTCCTTTTTCAAGCGAGATGTCCTGCAGCTACAGAAGGACTGCATTCAGTCACCTGTGGAAATTCAGGTGGAAAGATTGAATGGCCTCAGAAAACAATATATACTGCTTTACTAAAATTAGAACTTCTTTACATCTGTTGCCTCACTAAAATAAAGGTTTTTTTCTTTGAAATTGTATTGAAAGGATAAGGGGGAACTTAGTGACTTTTAACAGATTAAAACGGCCAAATCAAATGCGAACCAAATGCGTGTTTTCTTTGTCACACTATTAATTTTGCATGACGTTGTATGCTATAAGGTACATTAATAACAAAACTGAATTTCTATAACAACATTGCGGTCTGCTGCATAACAAGGGAGAGTGAAGGAGAAAAATGTTAAATATGGTCATCTTGGCTGGGTAGGAAGTTACTTTGGTCATACTGATACTTGAAATTTCCTGAGTGCTTTTGAAACTTAAAATTTTTAAGCTCTGTTTTTTTAAAGAGGCTTTATGGTTTCAGGGTTTTCAGTGGGTGAGTGAAGGATGTTCACTTTGTTTAAACAGCTGTCTCCCTTGAAAAGAACACACTACACACTTCATTAAAAAAATATTTCATTATTTTTGTATTGGGGAACTCTAACAAAATTATGTTAACTGGATTTGCAAGGTTGGCAGGTAGTAATCTGTTATTGCTGGGGATACAAGTTGTGCTGACCAGATGGTGTCTTCAGTTACACTGCAACACAGCTTTCTTATAAGCAGCACTTCACGTGAAGAAGTTGCTGATGTGTCAGCAGGACTGATGTAAGATTGGGTCTGGATGATAGGTATCTCTCTCTTTGGCACCAGGTACTGAAATAATCTGTCATGGAATAGGAGAGGAACTCATTGTTTGCGCAGCCCTGTCTGTACTCAACCCTGTGGTGAGGCCTGCCAGATTGTTAGTCATAACCTCAGTAGGTTCCTATAGTCAGGAAGGGCTCAATTATGGGAATTTAGAGGTATTGTTTGGTGTGGGGTTTAAAAAGTCATTACTTATTTATTTATACAGACTTTCTCCGCAGCACCGATACTGATTACCTTGATCTAGTTACTCGTGTAATTCAGACTTCCGTAAGGACTTTGACTTCAGTTGGCATAAATACTCAGTGTAACTTGCTGGAGAGAGAAAATGACGAATATTGTATGTTTATTCCTAGCAAACATTGGAATAAACCAGAATGAAACTTAACACTGTCTGAAAAAAAAGAAACTGTGCAAGCATTGTTAAGAGCTGGAGCTGTGCCTTGTGTTAGTTGTTGTGAAGCCAGAAAGTTGAGAGGTGGATGGCAGAAAGGCGATCCTGGAGGATCACCTGCGCATGAAGTAGGACACTAACAGATGAGAAGCCAGGGAGGAGGGAGGAGCATTGAAGCGAGAAGATATCCTTGCTTCCTTCCACTGACTTGAGCTTAAAGTAGCCTGGGACAGTGTCCAGTAGGACACTCCATGATGCAAAATTCTCTTGCCATGATACTCCATTGAAAAACATCAGAAAATGTATTGCTTCTTAAGGTAAGGATGGAAGAAAAAACAAGTCCAAACATGAGTGGGGTTCAAGTAGACTTCTGTGTCCTTTTTGTCATTTTGCTTTCATTAATTCAGTTGGTCTATGGAGGTGCTGAGTGGGTGGGAATTTGTGGTAACGTACGGTTATATGAATCCTGAGGCCATTATAGAACATCTGGGGTTTTTTAATCAGTATTCCACCAGCTAACCACTCGTCTTCATCACCTCTTTATTATTTTTTACTTTAGGTGAAGGCAAAAAGTGGAGGGGACTTAAAGATTTCTAAAGAATTTGAGGCAATCTAATGATTTATATGTTTTGAAACTAGTTGGTAGCAAGGATAATAGTGGGAAGGAAATCTTAAGTTAGCCAAGTGTACTGTGACCATATGCCATTCATTTTGTGTGGTCTGGAATAGGAGAAGCCAGGAATGGTACCTGGATGCTGGAGGTGCCTCCTCTGAGCTGATGGTATATTTGCTTGCCAGGAAGAGAAAAGGTCGATGATGTACTGCTGTGAGGAATCATGCCACAAGCAGGAAATGGACCCCATTTTTGGGTGGCTGTACTGTTTGAATAGCTTGTGTTGGCCCTGTACAGTAATGTGCTTCTTTGAGATGGACCCAAAACACATCAGAGAAAAATGCAGGAGTTTTACATTAGTGGAATATGGATTCCTGAAACCCTTAAATTTGACAATAGTATTAAATGATTTGGCCTCAGAAGCAAATAATTATAAACTTGTGATATTTCTAAATTTTTCCTGCAAAGAGTTATGTGTTGTCATCTAAGGCTTGCAGTGTTTTACAGATTAACTGTTTCTTCATGATGGATAAGGACTACATGTAATAATCTCTCTCCAGTACTCAAAAGGACTTGAAATTTTGGGGCATGTGTATTACTATGACATTTTCTATGAAGGGTTGAGTTGAAATGGATGGGACACAGGGGTCCGTACTTCCAAAAGAGAGAGGGGAGTGGAGATTGAGCTAGAGAAAGAATCAAGATCATCATAGATGAAAGGGACACAGCAGTTCCTTAGGCTACATTAGTTTCCCCATACAAAGCATTGTATCCACGGAATGGTCAGACTATCACCCATTGAAACCTTATTGCCCAGAACTTGGAGCAATGAAAGATGTACAGCTTAACTAGGGATGCTGAACGTCTGTCTGGATATAGCTGATCTCTTTTGAAAATACTTATGTTGAAAGTAATTGCATGTTGGCTCTTCTTTACAGCCATAACAGAGCATTCATCTTGATTAAAGAATATTTGCAGGTATTTCCTCTTTGCCAGAGTGCTAGAGAGTGTTATCCATGACTATTGCTTTTTAATACTAAAGGAGCTAATTTGTCAATGTTCTGCAGCCATTTTTCAAGTTCTACTAAAAGACTCTCAAATACAGACTTTTTAGAATGTTACTATCATTTTTTTTAATATGTGCATTACAAATGACTATGTTAAATAAATTAAACTACTTATTCAATCTGAAAAGCCTTTAAAAATTCTATATGGTATCAGAATAGCTTTAGATTTTGAATAGATTTTATATATTTAAAGTCTAACCTGTTCTAAACTAGCTAGTCTTAATTAAAACTAATATTACTCATGTTTAAAGCTAATCTTAAAACTTAGCCAACATGTAAACGAAGAATATTGTTTCATATAAATTAAATTTAAATTAAGCTAATCACAAATAGCATGAAAACTCTTGATACAAAGATAGTTGTAGTGACTGTGATGGTGTTATGTGTTTGCTTTACGGTATATTTGGTAGTTTAAAGAAAAATCGCACTTTGAACTGCTGTTTCCTTTTAGGAACTTCTATCCACTCAAAACTGAAGCCACGCTAGTAGAAAAACATCTGTCTTCTTCTTCACAGGTTAAATTGCTTGGAAGTGCTCTTAAGTTTTTACTGTGCATCTGAAAGATGGTAATGCAGAGCTTGTAGATGGTGCTGCATGCAACCATGATGGTGTTCGGGCAAGGTTAGCTGTATATCCTGTGCCATCATGCATAATGGATACACGTGATGGCTCGTATTGCTAAAAGAAAAACCATCAGCACTGTTCCTCAAGTTGATTCCTTTGTGGGCTGTAGTTTGATTAAACCAGTGTCTGCTAACTTCTTCGGGCAGTAGGGCCCTCATTCCTTCTTTCTGGAACAAATTTTAGCTGGATGAGCTGGAATGTTACAATGCAGATGTGCAAGCCTTCACAGTGGTGTCAAAAGCTGGACAGTCAGGGATGATGAAAGCAAATAGCAGGAGAGAGCAGCAGTGCCAGCCTACACGCATCAGAAATGTTCATGGAGATGTCATGGGGGATACTTGGATTTCATCATCATCCATGAGGCTTGAGAAAGCTTCCTTTTCTTGCCCACTGAAAGACACTGGTTTTCAGAAAGGAGAGCAAGTTTTGCACAGATAGACATGGAAAGAAGTGACAAAAACACAAAAGGGGGCTTATTTGGAAGCATGCCACAATTCATTGAGTGTGTCTGGATTGATCGCTTTACTACAAGGGATAAAGTTATGTATCCTAAACAACTTTTCCAAAAGAAGTAGACTTCTTTATTATACCTGCAGTTTAATTTCTTTCTTTCAAAGGTGCTCATTTGGGCCTTCATGTCTTATTTATTTGGCTTTTTTTTTTTTTTTTTCCTAATCCTGATGCTGTCCTGGTATGTGAACAACTCAGCTTTTGTCTGGAGGAAAACAGAAGAGGTTTGTGTTAGTTGGTCCTTTGACTAACAGTTCTTGAAGCATTGCTTATGCTGGGGAGCTTCTGTCTCCTCTGCAAGGTGATTTCTGAAGACATGCAACCAATGTATTTTCTGCAGAACTGAAGTTAGGTGCAAAGACCTAAGTAAGCCCTTCAGCACAGATAAGGAAGACTGCAATTCTGAGAATCCTGAGAGCACTGTGGGAAGAGCTGCAAGTGGTAATAGCTAATAAAGACATGGTTGGAAGGAGGTTCCACTACCCACACCCTTAGGAAAGATATTTCACAGGAAACTCCCCAAGCATTTTCCTTGCTTTTGCCCAGTCTTCTCTGCTTCCTTCCGATCTGTGCATCATCACAATAGCTGCAAAGAGGTGCATCTCTATAAATGTAGAGGGAATTCCATCTCTGCAGAATCAAGGCAAAAAGAACTAGATGAAATACTTTTTCCTTTCCTGTTCCAGGTTTGAACAAGGTATTTCATAACTCATACGAAAAAAGACTTCAGAACATTTACATTCTTTTAATTTCAGAACAATTGCCTATGAGATGACTAATATTTAAAGTCTGGTTTACATTCTCTGCAGGTGAGCTTATGCTTCAGAGAAGTATATAGCTTTAATTGCACAGAATTGGTAAAAAAAACTTGTAAAGTTCCAAATGCAGTTTTGGTGTTCTTGAAGTCATTTGTTTTTCTAACATAGTTACTTTCAACAGCTATTTTTAATAGGAAGTCCTGCTAAGTCCTATGTGTTTATTAATTTTTAGAAACAAAGCAATTTTATATGTAAGAGTGTTGGGTTATTTAAAAATACAAACTTGTGGAATATGCAGGACTTACATGTTTCAGAGTAACAGTTGTCTTTTTTATTCTTTATTTGGATATGCATGTGCTTTAACTCTATTCTTTTAACAGATTTCTTTTTCAAATATTTTTTCAGTAGACTGTCTTCCTTTAAAAGCTTGAGTTTTTTTCCTTTGTATTCTTTGCAATAGTTTACCAGGCACTTCTATTAGATAGGCACTTACAAGGGTGTCCATTGCACTGAATTTTAACACCTTTGCAGTGCAGGCCAGTTTCAATAGCTGCTCTTCAGCTTTTGTTCTCAAAGTATATGCATTCTGGTTCAGGTTAAGGAGTTGGCTTTTTTTATGGTCCACAGTGTTTTCTATGTTCTATTGCTATAAACTGAATTTTATGGCCCCTTTGTGGCAGGTGCAGAGTATTGGGTAAGGTACTTCCTTTTCTGGGCACTCTGCTGTTCAAGAAAGTATGGAGGTGGAATGATCTCTGCAGCCAAGTCCAGAAATGCTTCTACTTGAAACTCATCCAGAAGATTGTTGAGATCATGAACAGCAATCTAAGCATTGAAAATAATAGCTTGTAAGAGCTCCAACTTGTAGCTAGTATGCTGTTTACAGTCTCTGGTGAAGAATAAAAATGTAACAAGAGAACTAGCTCCATCTTATGTATTCCAGGTTAGTGTCTCAGGGGAAGATACTGAAGGAGATGCAGGCATGCTGAAAACTTCCCAGAAGTGAGCCATGTGTTCTTCTGAAAGCTGAAAAGCAGCCTTCTGATAGGGTCATGAACCTAAGACAAATTTTTGTGTCTGTACTGATATTTGGAGTAGCTGGTCTACTCCTCTTCATGTATCTGCAAGCTTGGATTGAAGAACAGCATACAGGTACAGTAGATTTTCTTTTTTCTCTCTTCTTAAATGTAATTGTGTCTATTACTTGCGTCTCTCTATTTGGTAATAGATTGGCATTGAAAACATACTTGTTTTAATAGTTACTACTTCATCAGCAT
This sequence comes from Urocolius indicus, assembly GCA_013401255.1. Classification (NCBI taxonomy): domain Eukaryota; kingdom Metazoa; phylum Chordata; class Aves; order Coliiformes; family Coliidae; genus Urocolius; species Urocolius indicus. Next base: position 177,723 of record WBNH01009867.1, read on the forward strand.
TAAGAAATGTCTTGAATCACGTGAAAAGATGACCTGCAGCTGCCTAATTGTGTTTTATCAGCTTCACTTGCAAAAGCAAGTATTGCCAAAGCATATTGTGTATGCGTGAGGCCAAGTCCAGTTTAGAAATAATTCTGTGTGCTAATTTACTGTGGGTTTTGTAAATTTTATGTGGCAAACCAATTTTTGAAGTATTATTGTTATCTCTTATAGACCAAAGTGGGCTTCTAAGCAACAGTGCTCATGTGGAATCATCCTATCCTGTTTTGTTGTGGTGGGTTTTTTTCTTATAAGAATGTGAGATAGTGGACTTAGAAGGCTTTTGTAGGTATAGCAGATGAGTCATATTGCAACCTGGGTGAATTTTTGTTAGAATTAACTGAGAATTACACCTCTCATTTGAACTTAGGTTGTTCCTCATTCACTATATTTCAATTTGTACTACAGTTGATACAGAATCCTTTTTGGACAAAACTAAAACAGATTATTTACCTCAATGTCTAATGGATGATCAGTTCACAGGATCAGTCTGGAGTTAGTCTGAAGTAAAAATAAAACCTCAATATGTATAGAGTAGATGTCAGTAGGGTCCTTAACATCCACTGTTTTGCTCTGCAGATCCACTGCTGCTGTGCTGTATTACTTGATGGCATAACCTTGATTTTAGTTCTATACTTACTTTGTTTGAGAGTTTTTGTTTTCTTTTGTTTGGTTGGGATGGATTTTGTTTCCTTTTTTTTGTCTGTTCTTTTGTGAGTTTTTGGGTTTTGTTGTGTGTTGGTTTATTTTGTTGTTTTTTGGGGGTTTTTTTGTATGTTTGGGTTTTTTTTGAGGGATTTTTTTCCCCATTAACAATATTTAATGTTCCAAACTTGTTAAGAAGTCCTGACTTTTATGTCCTCTCATCTCTATTACTCAGCTTCTTCTGTAAACCTCTTTATAATATGGTGATACCTTTGTGAAGAAATTAGTCTTTTGACTTTATTGATCCTGTGCTTTTACCCCCTATGAGCTGGTAAGGTCTCATATGTTTTAGAAAGAAGGGATGAGGTGGGAATTTAGTGCATCATTCCTGAAATTATTTGACCACAACCTTGAGGTTTTTTTTCAGATAAGTGGAGTGATCACAACATTAATTTCACCTTGTTAATGATTTTTGGGTTGGACCAAGGTATTTACAAGCTTGCATTAATAAAACTGTTAGAAGAGATGGTATTAGTCTCCCTTGTCAAAGGGTGCTGACAGAAACAGAGCACTCTATGGGGAGAAGTCTTCCTTGAAAATCTACTGCTGTTTGGAATGTTAGGGGCAGATATCTTTGCTTTCAAGGTAGTCCTGGAATGTAGATGATGATTGTAGATTATTGATTCAGTTACTTACTGACATTCTTTGCATTCCTTGCATCTTTTCTTGTGCTATAATTAACCTTTCTTTCCTTGCAGTGCTCCTCCTTGCTATTTCTCACTGTGGTTTTTCCACTCCTTTCTTTTGTCTGTTTCTAACATTAAAAAAAACCAGGAAAATATAATAAAGGCCAAATTAGAATGTACTGTGTTCTTTTGGGCAACCAGATGCTTTCTTTGGGATTTTCTTTGATGTATTGCTATAATCATCTTCAGCAGAGAGACTTCTCCTTGTACACATAAGTCATTTCTACGTGAAAACATTTCTGTAATAAAATGGAAACTATCAGAGAATAACAGAATGTTTAGTAAGCTTGAAGTGTGACTGCAGTTTTGACTGCCCTTTTATCTCACTGGACTGCTGTTGTGATAGCACTTCAGCAAGATCCAAAAAAAGAATAATTTTGGCGCTCTCTAAGGTCATTAGGTCATCCACATTGGAAAGATCATGGAGAAAATATTCCTTGATGTCTGCTCTTTCCTCTTCTTCCAATTTAACATGTAGAAATGTTCTTTTTTATTTTTTTATTTCAGACACCTGTATTTCCTCTAAACATTCTGCAGCTCAGTTCTCTAATGTTCCCCCTCTGTTCACTGCTTAAGAGTCGATATAAAATGAAACATATTTGCATAATTACCATATACTTCAGTTATGGGTGTTTTGCATTCTTGTTTTTTTTCCTCTTCTGCTCTGTTTTTCATATTGCCATGTGTTGTGCACTGTGGGTCTTTTGGGGATGAGCTGTGTCTGGGAATCACAAACTGACAAGTATCTTTAGAAGTATTTTGAGTGCTCCTTTATTGATAGTACTGGCTGCACAGCTATGAGACAGCTAGGCTTAATCTGCAAGTGACAGAGCATGTGATTTGATGGCAAGTGCACCTCGTGCTTCTCAGTCGCTGTGCTATGAGCCTGTAGAGACAAGTGTTTGTTGTAGGCAGAACTATTTTTATCTTCTGTGATGTCCTGCTCAAGACCTACAACACTCATGTTTCCATTTGGTTGGTGAAGGATGGAAAGCTGGCTGTGTCTGTTTTACACCAGTGAGGTGCTGCTGCTTACCACCCCAATCCTCTGAATATCTGACTTGGAGCCTTTGCAGATCACTAGAATAGATACTATATTTTACTAGATAGTTGTTTGTAATGTGTATTCTGATTTTGCAGGCTTTTCTAGCTATGGTGCGAATGATTCCCAATCAGACATAGATTTTGTGGGGAATTGTAAAACTGGTAATATCCTGTTCCTTATTAGTGTTTGTCTATACTACTGTATTAAAGTCAGACGGTCTACTGCCATACTTGCCATTCTCACTACCACTTTTCCTCTTTCTTGCTGCTTGTAACTTGTCACACAGACTGAATGCCACTTCTCTTTCATAGTTTGATGTCTTTAACTTTTTCTCTCTTTTTCTATCTGCTCGTCACACCTCTGAGATCTCAAATGGGATTCAATTCCTCCATTTGTCTTATTTTCATCTAGATCTGGTCTTCCCTAAGCATATATTTTTTTTCTGATTTACTTTTGCAAACTTACTTCATCACTCAACTTTATACAGGACAAAAATACTTTTACTAGTCATTCATCCCGTCTGTCTACCTCAGATGCAACTTCAGGCTCAGCAGCTTGATGTGTCTCTCAGCACAGCCATGTCTTTTACTCTTTCCCATTGTGCTTGTACTCTTCAGATTATTTCTTGTCACGTTCACCATCCCTACACCTTAAAATAGATAAAGTCTTTCATTTAGAGATATCTAAGAAACTGCTGCTGGCTTACATGGTGGTGCTCTCTGATGGCTTTTTAGAGACGTTTGCAGACAGAGAGCGGGCAGGTTTCTTGGTTTGGCTCTGTGCATGGAATATATAGAGACAGGATGATATATCTTTACTTAGATGTAGCAGAGCCCTTCTGATACCTGTCTCCAGTTCACTTGAGTAGAATAATGGGGAATAGACTTGTGGAGAATAGTCCAACACGAGTGTTAAAACATACAGAGTTTATCTGGCTGAAAACTTCATTGACATCAACTCTGATAATGTAATATATATGGAGCATTTTGAATTCTCTATGTATAAATATATTCACTATGTATGAATTCATGTACATTATTGAAGCTTGATGTGAATTCAACTAAATCCTAAAGCTTTACTTGACAGTTTTCCATGCATCTTGCATTCTTTAGTGAAAGCATCAAATATTGTGACACCGATTAAAAAAGGAATTACTATTTAGTGTATGCTTAGTAATTTCTAGCACTGTTAATCTTTTACAAAGGAAACAAATTGCTGTATTTTCCAGAGCTGACATTGAGTTCTATACCATGAATGACCTGCAGTAGGTGCATGTTAGGTGCAAAGGATGCTTGCACTTTAATCGTGTGATATTGTACATGTGAAATTTATAACATGTGAAAGTTTTAACTTAGGGATAATTTCTACTTTAAAATTTTGGGGGGAGGAGGGAGCTGGTATGGTTTAGTGTGACTGATAATCAAGAATATCTCTGGGAATAGATCTGTATGCTGGTCTTGTGTGGGGTTTTGATTTTGGCTTTTTGTTGGGTTTGTTTTAGAGAGGAGCCCAAAACTGGACACAATATTCAAGGTGTGGTCTCACCAAAGCTGAGTACAGGGGAATGATCTTTTGTTCTGGATCTAATAGAGGATGGAGGCTCTCCCTGGCCTTTCTAACCTGATGGAGAGTACCACTGGTATAGCAAGCAAATCCTCTCGGTTTACAATACTCAGCTACTAATGAGGTTGTTCTAATGAGGCTGAGTGTGTTTAGGTTTCACCTTTCTGGTCAGAATATGTTGTCTTTCTGTCTAAAGTGTTTTTGTTTCTTGGCTTTTTTAAAAATCTGCCTCATTAGTGGAATGATGCACAAAAGACAGGATTCAATAGAATCAGTAAATGCTGGCCAGTGAACAGTTACAGAGTTATTGAAGTCCAAGAAATACTACAAGATTTTATTAGGTGAATTTCACTAAATAACATAAAACTAGTTTCTTTTTTTCCACCCTTTACGTGGATGCAAGCTGTAGGGAGAGAACAAGTGTCTTTGCACAAGAATATCTATTAAGAAACAGGTAGATAATGATACTTTGGCAAACCATGATCTAAAAACACAAGTGAAAGCTAAATATAAAAAAATATGGTTTTCAGAGCTAGTGAATGTAGAGTCTCACACTATATTCAGCAGTTCCAAACATCTAGAAGCTTTAAGAATCACAGAATGGTAAGGAAGGGGCCTCTAGAGATCATCTAGTCCAATTCCTCTGCTAAAGCAGGTCCACCAAGATCAGGTTGCAGAGGAACATGTCCAGGTGGGTTTGGAAACCTCCAGAGAAAGAGACTCTACAGCCTCTCTGGGCAGTTAAAAAGAAGTTAAAATTTCATATGACAGCATATAACATTTAAAGCTGTATTTAGCTGTGAGGATGTCCTTCCTAGATCTGTCTGTTTAGCAGCCCTCAATCTTGAAAGTAATTAATTTTACTTTTATCATTCCTATAGCTAAATTGTATCTTATTTTAGAAATACTTTTTTTTTTTCTTAAAAAGAAATTTCTGCCATGCTGTGTTCTTGAGGGTATTGTGCAAGAGTGTTTCTGAGTTGCTGATGTGTTTTGATCCTTTGGTATTTTGCTTCCATGTTCCAGTGAGATAAAAGAAACTAAATTGGGTGAGTTTTTGGAACTCCTTTCAGATATATATTCAATAACATGTTTGAACAGAAGCCAGTGTCATTTTGTCTATTATTGTGTATAGGCTTTTGACAACCCACTCAATCTTGTTCATACCTAGACCACATACATCTACTTCTAGAAGGGTGTAGCACATATTTTAATTGTATTGAGGACACCTAAGCATCTTCTTTTTTTGTATATTTTTGAACTGGACTTTTAAGAGAGGCTACTATAACTTTCTTGTATCTACAGGCATGTAACAACTCGCTTCAGAATTTAACTACTGCTGGAGAGTTTTTCTAGCTTGATAATGGAACATGTACAAAATGGGATGTCCTCTTTCCCGGAAAGACTGATTCACACACAACATATTGCTCTTTTGAATTGCACACAAAACATGTATAGGTAGTCTTCACGCTGTTTTCTGGTTATTCAGATCCTTGGAAGGATGAATACATACACATAGCTTTACAAAGCAAGAAGGCTGGAGAGGTAATTTTTACCTGGCAGGTCATAATTTAGAATAGTAAAACAACTTGGGAGATAAAAATTTCAGATTTTTTCCGTTTTTAGAATAGCAAGTGGTTGCTGCTGTAGTGCATTTAAGGATGATCACCTCTGTGTCTGACTTTAAACTGCTTTGATATGTTGCTTGATTAGAAACAGTTCTTTTGGAGAATGTAGTGTGGTCTCTGTGAAATTCCAAAAGGAACTTTCGGTTCCTTACTGGAATGAAATTAGAAATTCTGGTATTTGTTTTTAGTATGTATTTATATATATAGATATTCATTATATGTATGAACGTACATTTACTTCTAGTATCCTCACTATTTCCCTTCTTTGTGTGGGAGTAGGGACTGCTAGGAGAGATTTTAGACATAAATCTGTTTTCTCACAGCTATTTGCATACATGGGTGTCAGTTTAAATGGAAGTTACTGTAAACACATTATTGCTATAAATTAGGGATCATTCTTGATCATCTTGCAATATCTGTGAAATAAACATGTCAGCATCAGGACATTGACAGGTTACAAGTAATGGAAGCCATTTCAGTGTAGGAGGATTAATGTCCTATGATGACATGTATGACTTAGCTGGAAAAAAAAAAGTCTTTTGTTTTGAAGCAAAAGTTTCAAAGAAGAAGAAAATTTCCTTTTAATTGTTTTAAACGTGGAAAAAGTAGTTTCATTTTTGGTTGATTTTGTATTTTAAGGCAATTATAAACAAAATCTTCATGGCATGGCAGCATGGAGATTGACTAGGCTTTAAAGTTTGTGTTCCTGCTGCCTCAGACAGCTGTTTTACATACCTTTCTGTATTTTTTCTTGTATTTAAGTTACAGAATCACAGAATTGCGAGAGTCAGAAGAGGCCTCTCGAGATCGTCTAGTCCAACCTGCCTACTAAAGCAGGTCCACCAAGTTATGGCATAGTTGAAGAAAAATAATGTTTCTACATTTCTACAATAATTCTGTATGAAATATTGTGAACTATTGCAAATATTTCATAACTATCACTTTGAAAGTGGGAATATTTACATCACATAAGCATATAGTGTTTTCTGTCTCAGTTCCCTCAACTTTGAGTCTTGTGGCTCTATCTGTGGGAGTGATTGTGACTGGCTTCAGCCACAAAGGAGATTTAGTTGGATACTGTCACATGCTATGTTTAAACAGACAGAAAAATCCAACCAAACAGAAAAAACATCCCAAGTTTGTTGACTTCTATCTAAAGTTAGGGTGACCAAATCAACTTAAAGGTGCTTCTTTTTTTGAATATTGAATATCAGTATTCATTACTTGAGAACTGAAAACTATTCCATATTTTAAGCATTGCCATGTATGTAGACAGAACTGTTCCCAAGAATATATTGAGTTTCACTTGATGTAAAGTGATGGGGAATAAAATATCATATACATCCGTTTGGTTTGGATTTGGATTGTTTTCATCTTGATTTACCCAAGATCTGCAGCAGCTTGCTATTCTGCCTGGAATGCTGTAGTTGGCAGCAAGTGGCAATGGTGTTTTGAAACTTGGAAAATACTATCCCCTACTGTTCTTTCAGTACTCCCGCTCCTTCCAGTCCAACTCATTTCCAGCAATACTGATAGTTTCCTTACCACTTTAAGAGCCTCCCCACAGTAACAAAATCCAAGGCTATCATTGACCTCTATCAAACCAGTGTGATACCTGCTTGCAAATACAATTTGTCTCTCACAGCTCTGTTGTTTCAAATGATTTTGTTTATATTGACCATGCAGCTTTCTGTCACACGATCCTGGCAGAAACTCAGAGTGCATAGCTCTAGCAAAATGAGGCTGAGTAGGCACAGTTTTTGTCTCTTAATCCTCCAGCTTCCTATGAGCTACACATAGCACCATCTGCATGGGATGATGACATGAGTTATCAAAATATCTGAGGAATTATAGGATTTTTTTTTTGAAGTAATGTTGCTAAGCAAAGAACATTCAAGACTTCACGTCACCTATTTAACAATTATTTTCCTTTTTATATTTCTGTAATATTCTAAGAAAAAAAAAAAAACAGGATGTGGTCAAAGCTAGCCCTTTCCAAACTTAGAGGAAAGTGTTGTAGACACAATTAACAATTCTCCTGAGTGACCTCATCTAGGCAGACCTGCTTGAGCAAGGGGGTTAGGCTAGATGATCTCCCTTCAAAATCCTACCATTCTATGATTCTATGACTTAGATTTACTTTTTCTCTTGTGGAGGTGTTTTTATTGTTGTGGGTTTTGTTTGGTTTTGGTTTGTTGTTTGGATTTGGTTTGTTGTGGGTTTTCTTTAGCTCAGGTATGTTGCAGTTCACAGAATTACAGAATGTTAGGGGTTGGAAGGGACCTCTAAAGACCATCTAGTCCAACTCCCCTGCTAAAGCAGGTCCACCTACATCAGGTTACTCAGGAAGACGTCCAGGCAGGTTTTGGAAACCTCGCTGGGCAGCCTGTGCCAGAGCTCCATCACTCCTACAGTAAAGAAGTTTTTCCTTATGTTTAAGTGGAACTTTTTGTATTTCAGCTGTTGTCCCTTATCCCTAGAAAAAAGTGTTGCTCCATCCCCTTGACATACATCTTTCAAATACTTGTAAGTATTAATAAGGTCACACCTCAGTCTCTTCTTCTCCAGGCTGAACCGTCCCAGATCCTGCAGCCTTTCCTCATAAGAAATATGGGATAGGAGTAACTGGTGTTGAGGCAGTAGTAGTAAGGAGTTCAGCTGATAAGCACAAAACCTGCTGTGAAGCAAGCATACAACAAGATGGAGGAAGTGGAAAAATGACACACAACACAGGCTCAAAGAAAGACATGGGCTTTGGAAAATTGAGTTTCTTGCAAAACAGTGATAGCAAGGTAATACCCATCTCCTGGCAACGAATTTCATTTCCCTAGAACATAATGGATGATGGCCTAATAGCTACAAAATTTGACATGCACCTCGGGGGACAGCTTTTGGATATCATTGGTGCTGGGTAACATCCAGAAAAGTTAACTGAAGATCAGCAGCCTAAGGTTAAGAATAATCAAAATCAATATTAAATTTCACTGTGAGCAAATGCCAGGTGAAAGAAGAGGAGGTGTTAATTGATTTTATATTTAATGTGATTGGAATTGAGCAAGTGATTTCCATACCAATTATAATCTAGCAATAGGAGAACTTGCCCATCTGTACATATGTGTGTAAAGGCAGAAATGGAGGAAGAGGCTGTTACAGGTTTGTAATGATTTCTGCTACAGGTACGTTATAATCTAGGGTTAATACAAGCATGCATTTAGAAGCAGCTCAAGTGAACTGGAGGTCATTTGAAGTCATGCATTTATGCCCTAGGTATGTGCGTATTGCTTCTTGGTAAATTATTTGTAAGAGGAAAAGAGGGATTGGGGATTTTTGTGTTTGATTCTGATCAGCTAGCGAGATGTGATATGTCAGTTCTGTTGGCTGCAGCTGGAAGCACTCAGTTGTATTAAACAGAAACAAGGAAAGTGCAGTGCCTGATGCTTTGCCATTCATCCACAAAATAGCTCTTCTCTATCACAAAAAAAAGCTCTTCTAAGGAGCTTTTCTAATAGAAGATAATGTAGTAAACATTGTGTACAAAGGCAGTTTTCTATCTGACTTTTAATCATACTTGATATTATTGCTTAATCTTTTTAAAACAGCAAACAAACCTTGGAAAGAGAAAGAAACACTGTTGTTTCTGAATTGTTGCCAAAGCCTTATAATTTTTCTGTTCAAATTCTATGCCATGAGAGATTACTTCAACTTTGCATAAAGATGCTGTATTTTCAGAGAGTGGAATAGTTAGGAGATAAGTGAGTTTAAAAAGATGACTATGTGTCTGCTTTAATGTAGCTGTTGATGGTTCTCAAACACTTGTCTGTACAGGCCTCAATGTGAGCAAGGGTCTTGCTTTCTTGGGTTAGGATGGGGGTCATGAATCTCCAGTGAAGACAGCCTTTTTCTGTGATGTGCAAATGGTGCTTTCTCCATATTAGCTGTGAGTTTCAGTGGGAATGAAAATAGAGCGTTATGCTTCCTGGGAAGTTCAACTACTCCACTGGAGGGGACGCAATGTCTGGTCCGCTTTCATGAGGGACACAAACAGCAGAGTGCCAAAATGGATGGCAATTGGCAGCATAAAGGCCACCAGCTTTGCCCTTCCTAGAAGAGTTTGGAGGCAACAATGGAGTAAGAAAAATTCTCTTGCTTTCATTAAAGGATAACTACTAGTCATGGAAGGTTTTGGTTTCTTTCATGAAATGTCTTTGAACCCTGTTACTTTGCAATTTCATTCTTCCTGACTTTGGCTTCACAACAGTGGCAGCTGAAGGAGATGTTTTAGCTAGTAAAAGCTTAATAATACTGGATCAATAGAGTTTCACTTTTTGCTCTGCTGATTTGTGCAAAACTATTTATTCCAGGAAAAAGAAGACAAAAAACCCCCACCATTTAATAGCAAAATAATGCCATGGAATCTCTGTTGCAATACTATGTTTTGTTTCGTTTTGTTTTTAAAAAAATAACTATTACAACACAATTTTTCAAATGAAGCATGGCAAGATAAATGAAGAAAATATGTGTAGATGTATTAATTTCTTCATTTTTATTTATTTCTGGCTCATTCTTACCGTCATTAAAGATTCATTAATGTACAATATGCCTTGTCTACTACTGAGAACTAATGGGCTACAATCTGTTGATGTAGGTCATGACACATGAATTGTGTGTAAAATGCAGCCTGTTAAAGATGTTATGTACATAGTTCATTAAATGTGATTGCTCTAAGATGATCCTGTCATTGTGGTGAAAAATTATGCTACACTTTCCAGAAAGATCTGCAGCTCTGTTCTTGATGTAGGGCCACAGAACCAAGACTGTTCTAGAACTTTGACTTGATTTATAAACTACATAGAAACACTCAAGCTGAATAACTCCACAGAACAATTATTAATAAGGCAACAGAAATTTTTTTTCCTTGGAAACTGAAATTTCCATAGGAATATAAGATCCTCAAGATGGCTAACCTTTTCTACTACTGACAGTTTTTTAAGAGGTCATTAAATATGTAAATATATGGACATTAGAGAAGAAAAAAAAAAATTGTCCTATGATGGGAAATAAATAGGGCAAGTAAGCTGGTAGACAGACTGGAATTTACTTTGGGGTATTTTTCCCTTTTTTATGCTTTTACTGTGGGAGTTACTGATGTACCAATGCAATAATAAAGGACATTTAATATGAATAGCCTTCTAATTACTACAGAAGTTACTTGTAGGAGCAAAATAATTAGAGTGAGAGCTGTCTGACTGGCTCTGATGAAATTATATCCAATGGAGGAACAAAATGTAAAACAAATGTATCTTTACAATAATTATTTGATGATTTTTCTTCTTCCTGTGTGACCTTATGTCAAAAATTTGTTATTGAAGTCTTGTGACTTGTAGCAAAGAGAAGGAAATTATAATTGTCTCAGAAAAACTGTTTTTTTCCTTGACTTTCAAATTAGTTTCCTTGGATTGATCGGGGAACACAAAATATATGTGAAATATAAGAAATAATATGGATATGATTGTGTTTTGGGTTTGTTTTTTTTGCTTCATCCTCTTACAAATGGCAAAAATTAATTTCACCCTGCTTGTTTTCTGTTACAATTTTTCACTTCAGTGTTTCTGTTTTGAAGATGAACAAGCAGATGACACTGGGCTTTTGTAGGCTGAGGTAGTTGAAGTAAGGTATAAATACTTCATGATTTATTTAACCTTTAAGCAGAAATTCCTTTCTGGTAGAATTAATCTGCAAAGAGCAGAGGTATGCTACCTCTTAGTTATGATTGATCACGCAATATAATGAAACTCTATTGGCATCAGGTTTAGGACTGATGTGCATGTAAATATAACCCAGATAAAACTGCCAAATGCTGTGACTGATAGGTGAGTTCAAGGTATTCTAGGCAAGTAGAGTCAGTCTTGCTTCTTCAGCTACCAAAGTACACATATTGTGCAGCTGGCCTTCATATGCTGTAAATAAAACGTAGTTGAATGAGAATTGAGAGGCAATTTAAGCAAATTCTAGTCTGGGAAGACCAATGCTGTGCTACAAGTTAATAATTGACTTTCAAGAAAGTTAGAGGTTAATCTTGATATTTTAAATAGGGTAATCCACATGGACTAGTACCCACTTAAGGTGATCCAGTTAATTATTTAGGAGATGTCATCTATCATTTTGCAAATTATTGCTATTCTTTTAGCATTCATTTGAGGTATTTGCAAAATAAAGAGGTGACCTCCTGAAAATAACTAGACCAGGTATTTCCTCTGGGTTGGAGAACTGCCAGAATATCAAACTCCAGAGCTACTAGCCCAGCACCTTTTTGGTTTTGTCCTTCCTACAAGGGCCAAAGATCTAAGAAAATATCAAAAAGGTATGTGTATTCTAGTCAATGATGTGTTTCTTGAAGTTGACACACTCAGTAACAAATGTGCTTTGGCAATGTTTACCAGCTGAGGTAAGCCATAGGAAAAAAACACATCAGGGAAAAAAGCCATCCTTCGTGATAAAAAAGGAGAGTAAGCCAATACTAGCTTCTGAGAAATGTGCTAAACTTACTGTGTACTGTTACATATTTATTGTACATGTTTATGTTTTTCATGATTGTGTATTAGTTTTGTCCAACTTTTTCTTGGTAGTTCCTATCACTACAATACATTTTTCCTTGGGCTATGCTGTTTCTCACATATCAATTATTACTTAAATTCTCTATCATTAGATGATATTCCAGTGAACTCTTTAAAGGAAGACTATCATCACCCAAACATTTTGAAGAGTAGGATATGTAGAATTAATATCGCAGGTACTTTTTCAACTTAAACCTATGATTATGACTAACCTGGGTAAAACTGTGTGCTTGCCTTGAGAGAACTTCTGATAGTTCAGATTTTTCCTGCTGCTGTTTCTTTTCTTACTCTCAAAAAGTCTGGAACAGGCTAATGCAGCTGCAGTTAGTAAAGGCTAATAATAGATAAATGTATAGGAGTATCATCTTTTGTGCCAAGAAGCTCTGTGCTTCAGGGAACAATGATGCTTCTAATTTTCATACAAGTGATCAACAGAATTAATAAGGTTTGGGGTTTTTTTTTGCGAGAAACACTGAAATTGGACCTATTGAAAGTACTTAAGTGTCCATTCCTGCTTTTTTTTCCCTAAACATTCTTTTTCTTGGGATTTTGTTGTTTTCCTCTGATGCAATAGTGCACTTTTACAACAAATGTTTGTGGCGCAGAGGTAACATTTTAGGTAGCTATAGTCACGTTTTATTCTTAAGTAGGTAGCAATAGAACTGAGCAAATAAATATGTTTGTGTTTCATGTAATTCCAAAAACCCTATCATAAAAAATGTTCACATAAAACTGCACCTATCTAGCAGTGTTTTCCAGCTACTACTAAAAAATATTTATTGTGGAGGAAGGAAGCCTTATCCAATATCTAAACATCTAATGGAAAGCAAAAATATGTGCTTGTTTGTGGAAGGAAGGCCTCATAAAGGTGATGTGAGCTGGGGATGGAGGAATGATGGAAAGGAGGGAAGGCAGAGCCTGAAAGAGAGCTGAAATGGGTTTGGTGGTGTGACAGTCATCCCTTAGGGAAAAAAGTGCCTGGAACTGTTGAACTAGGTGAGTCCCAGAAAAGCAAAAAGCCCAAATCAGACACGTGTGTTTTCTTTTTTGAACAGGACAATTTAAACAAGTGGATCATAAATAGTCTTTTAAATGATAAGTATTCATAGGACAAAGATTTAATATTAGACTTCCACAAATACCAGTGAGGGGAAGCATTCAGGCTAATAAATACAAAACTAAAAGCAGTTATTTTCAAAGAGAAATGCTACTTGAGCAAAGCAGAGGATAATATGGTAGGGAAGTGATCACACTCTGTCACATAAGACATATAAGGTCACCTCTAGACGTTATCAGGTCACCTTCAGCTATCTCAAGTAGAGGTTTGTGAAGCTAATTTTCTTTGTCAGAAAAGAAAAATTAAACCACATCAGGTCCAAATGTCTCTCAAGCTTAGTCTTCTCTAGGCCATTGCAGAGAAAATGCGCTATGTAAAAATGAGGCAAATTTATAGTAATAATTCAGAGAATTTTTTTACCCTTTGTGACTTACAGTTTAGAGGCTTCCTGGTTTAGCAATGTGTTCAGTAACCCTGGATTATTCCTTCTTTCATCAGTTTCTGTAGTGTTGTCTTAACCAATGCCTTTCCTCTGGGATTTGTCTGTTGAGGAATGTCCAGGTTCAATGTATTGGAGACTCCTCGTAGCATTTTTCCTGAGATGCTGTTTCATTCTATGAAAATATCCACCAAGACATGATATTATTGGGTCACTAAACCAAATTTTTCACCTTCTGTCTCAGTACAAATGTAATTTACTGATCATAAAATTAAAAAGTGATTGATGGGTGATTGGCACAGCAGCACATCCTGGGTAGTTCTTCTACATACTTGGTACTTTCTTGTGATTTTTGTCTTGCAAAAACTGTAAGTTGGGAATAAGTGATTGTTTCACCTCAGTAACTTGGAGAATTGCTGTTTTCCAATTATTTTTTTGAAGGGGAGGCAGATGTCTGTTTAACTGTACTCATCACTGTTCTGGGATTGGCCTCTCACATGTGTAAATAAACTTCCTTTCAAGGAGAGAAATTTTGTTAACAGTGGGTCAGAGATGCAATAGACATTTGAAGGGAGAGCAGGGCTGGGTATAAAGAGGAAAATTTATGAGGAAAATTAGAATTTTTAAAGAATCAATTAATAGGTAGAACTGCACTTCTCTGCCAATGAGGTCAGTAATGTGACTGAAATAATTACTAGATTTTTATTAGATGGTTTCTTTTTTTTGTGCTTTTGACAAAACATGTATCTTCTAGGATTGAGAGGGAGAGGAATAAGTGAGGATTTCTGTGGATTTGTATAAAACATCAACTGTTCTGAATGCCACATTTGCTTAATGTTGCTTATATAGTGATTAGAAATGGACTTGACAGTTTGAGTTGGGCAAAACATTTGCTGGGTATGGATAGCAAATAGAACAGTAGGATAGCTTGATTTATTTTTTTTTTCATCACCGTCTAGAATGAAATTTTAGTGTCTCAATCAGCTGGGACACCTTTGGGAACAGAATAATCATTAAACAGTGTTTGTAATGCTATCACCATTGCCCTTTCCACTGCTTAAAGGAACTGACCTGCTGCCGTTTCATGTCAGAAAAGCTGTCTGTCACTCATTGATGTAGGTAATGCCAATTCACTTCTTCAGCTTAGAGAAACCGAGCATCTGACGGTAAGAGAGGGTGTTTTAGCTATGAAACTGCTGCCTAAACTTCAGCAGACAAAAATTAATTTTTCTTCTTAACTGACAATTAATGAAATTATGGTAGTGTCAAATGTCATTGTTGAATGAAATTTTTCAAATATGAAGGATAATTTTTCCATTCAGGTAACTTTAGCTAAATTTCTTCAAATTAGTAAACACAGGTTTTTTTTGAGAGGAAAAAACTCCACAAGCCTAGGTGAGTCAAAGGAAAGCTCCAAGAAATTATGCTTAACACTAAACAGATGCAAATAACTACATTAACTTCCATAAAAAGTGTCATTTGTTTTACTGAAAAGAAGTTTCCATCTCAAAGAAAAAATTAATTGGAAAATTAAATTGTAAAGACTTTTAAAGAAATTTTTAAGGATATATTTTTCTTGGCATCCCATAATAATAATCATTAAGTAAATTAAGGGTAAGGTTATCTGAAAATCTTTCAGAATAATTGTACTGGTAAATGTAATTTTTTGCAAGTAGCAACTAAATACAAATGAAAAATAGATTATTTCTTTTTTATTTCAAATAAAAATGCAATAAATTGTATTAGTTAATCTCTGGGTTTGTTTTTTAAGGATTTTTTTTATTCAAAGCAATATACGATGTGAAGCTTAAATTCAATGTGCTGTTAAAAATGGAAAAAAATTGGAATATCAAACTTTCCTTCAGAAGAGTAATTGAGGTTTTTACTAGCTGTAACAAAGGCCCTTTGAATTCATGCTGATATATTGGAGATGCATTATAGATTACTGTATTTGAATTTAAGACTGAGAAGGCAAATGATAATGTATCACTTAATTTATTTGACAAATGTACTTTGTTTAATTAGGCACAGTACTTCACAGACTGAGCAAATATTTTGCGGTCTGTTCTCTAAAGAATGATTTCTCATCAAGAGACTTTGCAACAGCAATTGATTAAGTTTTGATTTGAGATGAAGAGACCTCAGAATTTTGTGAGCAAAATCTGCCTGTGTGGTTTATTGATGCATGAGTTGGAGAGTCTGATAGAGAAATCGTTTCTGTCTGTCCTTCACTGAATTCATGGGAGTTTTATTTTAATTCTGTGTAGTTACATTTTCTGATAGAAACAGTACTGTCTTTTGTTGGAACTATTAGATAAAGGTTTCATTCCTTTTTAATTAAATTCCTGAAAGTAAGAAAAAGGCAACATTGTCAGAGATTAATCTCCAAAGCAGATCTGATCAAACATTTAAAAACTTTTAAAACAATATAATGCCTCTCTGTCTATTATTCCGTTCCTTTATGCATTTGTTGTTTGGAGAAACTTGTATTTGTAACAAAATGTATCCTTCTTCAAGAGTAAATTTTCTTGGGGAGCAAGTCCTCAAAGTCTACTTACAGTAACTGTCCAGTTAAAAGACGCAAGAATATGTATTTCAGAGTGCTGAATTTCTACTGAAGAAGTGCAAACACTTTGTTCGGCTAAAAAAAGAAAAAGGAGGTCTAGCCATCACCTAAGCACAAAGCAACTGCTTTGAAAATTACTTCTAACCTGACAGTTTCTATGAAACAACCTGTCCTACTGGGTACTATACTGAAACAGTAAAGTCTCAGTGTTGAATATAAAACAGCATTTGAGAAGATACAGAGCGTTATGTCTTCTATACGTATAATGCAAATGAATAGGAAAAAGTGACATGCACTTGCTTTTCGCTGATACAGTGACAAGCGGTAGATGGGACTGCAGGTTTATGTATGCTTCATACTTTTTTGCCTGACGGTAGAAATGCCAGTATAAATTTGAGTCCTCTCTTGCTTAAATTGCAAAATGTCAGTCAGCAGTTGCAGTGGTTTATGGAAATGAGGGTAATGTCAGCTTACTTCAGTGTTATGCTTTTCATGCTTTAAGCAAGTAAGACCACTTTCGCAGCTCACTTGTAGTCTGAATAGTTTGAAGTATTTTGTATTTGAACAATAACTCATTGTAACACGTTTCCCACATGCTGCTGAAAGTGACATGGCTGTTGCCATCAAGACACCTGACTGCTTTCAGCCCTTGATTATAGAATTCTAAAATGAATGTCTCTGGAGGCACTTGGGTGTAAATAGTCCTGGTAATGGTCGGTGCTACTCTCCTGCCTCTGCTTGGGTACGTGCTTGGGTGTGTGTTCCCCTTACAGGTCCTAAGTTTAAGAAAAAAAAAAAAAAAAAAGAGGGGGAGGGGTAAGGGAGAAGATTTTCTGTAGTATTTTAGCCTGGGACATTAGTAGATTGTGGTTTGGCCCCCTCACATTAATTTCAGAATATGAAGATTTTCCATCCTCTGGTAAACCATGGTAGTGACACATAAATAAGGGAGAAGTTTTGTATTGGTCTAAGGGGACTTAGAGAGGGCTTTGTATGGAGATTAATCAAGGAAGATGTAAAGAGATTTCAAATCATTATTTACATATTAAGCCTAGACAGAGGAGTCGTGAAATCCATAACGAAAAGAAAGAGACAAAATGTGCAAAAGGGAATTTGTAAATGAAATGCTGCTAGTGAAGAGGGTGGGGGGATGCTTCCTTTTGCCCTCAAAGATAACTTCAGGTTTTGGTCTCTCCTGCAGTTTAGTGTCACTGAGGTTGGTGTAACACAGTGCTTTGGACTAAGGTTGGGCCACAGGGTTGGTAATATTTCTTCTTTAGAGCATGTGCACACTGAGGGGAACAGGAAAATTTGTCTGGGTGAAGCTGAAAATGTGTTGAGAGGGAGCAGGTAAGTATTTGGTTTAAAGTTTTGAAATAACACAGGTTGGTTTTGGGGTTTTTTATTTTTTTTAATTATTATTTTGCAAATCCAGTTTAATTATCCTTTTCTGAATATCTCCTACAGACGTCCTGTCTTTCCAAGGGCTTAAGAGAGTCTAGAAAGAGGCTTGTTTCCTCTGCATAAAATTAGCCTTGTGAGTACCCCTTAGAGATACTACAGTTTGTAATCTCTCTATATAAACATTTTAAAGAGGGTATGCAAAGGAAATCTAGCCAAGAATAGAAAGGAGTTTCATTTTGCTAGGTTATATAAAACTGCAAAGGTTTGCCAGGTTCTTCTGTGGTTTTATTCAGCTTAGTTAACCCTTCATGTGTTGAATAGTTAAAGTTAACATTTTTTAAGATCCTTTGGGAAGACTAGTTCAGAGGCTAATGAATGAAGTGCAGATGCTCATCTGTGAATATAGGTGGGAAAAAAACAATACAAAATAGATCTGCAGCATAAAATGCTGTGAGGAGAAAGGTCACACAGTGTGCTGCACCCTCTTTCAGCCATTATATACTCAGGGAGTTTCCTTCTGTTTCTTGATGGTAGATAGCTTTCACTTGACCTGTGATGTGCTTACCTGGTAAACAGCAACTTCAGAGTTTTATGGCATAGAACTCTTTTGCCTGCCATTCCAGTGGGAAAGTGATCTCTTAATCAGAGTCATAGATAAGATCAAAGATAATGTGTTCTGTCTGAGCTTGCCATAGATTTGTTAAGAAACCTTCAACAATATAGAAAATTTATAAAGTGAGGTTGATGCCAGGTCCTACTTTGCAGGTTTCCTCTGATATTTCGGTCCCATATTAACAAGGACATATCCTCTTAGGTTCAATAGAGGATTCTTTATGTTTGGTGTGCTTTGAGACTCTTCCATACAAAGGCAAGAGAACCTGCCTCTCAGAAATTCTGTTTATTCTGTTTCTTCTTAGTAACTCTGAAAACCTGGGTCATTATGAATTAAATCCTGAGACAGAATTTTGCTATTCCTCAAGATTTATTCTCAGCTTTTATTGCTTACAAAGTTCTTATAACCAATTCATTTATCTTATCAAAATGTTATCTTTTCAGATTAAAACTGTAAGCAGTTGTTCGAAACTCTCTCTAGCTCTGAGCCAGACCCACTTCTGGGGCTGAGCCAATTACACGCCTCCACGATCACTTTTTAAGAAGAAGCTGGAAGAGGAGGCTTCTTCCTGTTTCTTTTTTTGTTCTGTCCCTTCTTCTTTTCCTCTCTAAGTCTAGTACTGGAGTCTGTTTTGCCTGATACCATAATTGGCAGTGACCCCTCCCTGCCCTTGTCTCAATCCACAACATCATTGCATATCTTTTTTCCCCCCATCTCGCTGCAGCCTCCACCATTCTAATGAGGGTGGAGGTGGATAGGGGGCAGTGAGCAAGACACTGTCATGGTGCTTCATTGCTGATTGGGCAAAACCAGGACACAAACCTACACTCAACAAATAAATTCCATATTGCTTGGTTTAAAATATTATTTAATTAAAATAATAAATTAAACATACTAAATTTAAAAACTTTGAATTTAAAAGTCTAATAAACTCACAATTAGATTTTCAATAAATATTATGTCATAATATTTATATTCAATAAATACTATGTCAATATCATGGACATAATAAATATTATGTCAATGTATAACTTGAGTATTCACAAATTTAAGAGCCAAAAGAGGAGGAAAAATGTAATTTATAGTTTGTTAACCATTTAAACTAGAAACATATGCAAAGGTTACAGTCTTATATTTCAGCATTCACTCCCTCCAAAGAAATGGTGGTACAAGATGTTTCAGTGCTGTTTATGTTAAAGGCTTTGATGTTGATCACAGTGGTCTAACCCAGACTTCTTTCACAAGCCTCATATGTTCTTCTTCCCATATCACAGATCTGATTTGTATGTTTATTTTGGGGCAGTTAATGTTAATATTTAAATATTTTGCATCAGGCAGATTAAGTCATCATAGAATCTGAATATTTCTGCATATAGTGTTTACCATATTCTATTTCCCTTTTTGTTCCCCATCTTTATCAAAAGCAAAGGAAACCTATTTTTGAGGAGTTGGGATTTTTCAGTCTAATAGAGAAAAATTTAATGGATTTTTTCATGTTTTCTACCTACTTCAGCTTTAGTCTGTTCACTTGAGTGTCTAAAAGGGCAAAGAATGAAGCAAGGAGCAGAAAATGCACCTTGAAGTGATAGAGGTGGTAATTTGAGTTTAACACCTCAATTGGACATGACTATAGATACTTCTTATTGTCAAGGATGTACCTTCTCAAAAAAAAGTTGTTAAGTTTTATGTGCAGTATCCAAACTATCACCCATAATTCTCTGAGTATTCTTTTTATCTGGGCTTGACAGATTCAGTTTCTTTTTGTTCTCCCATTTCTCTTGCAATCCCTCGGGCAGAATGTTCTTTTCTTATAATTTTAATTCCGACAGCGATATATAATAAGGTATATTGAAGTAGAAGAAGAAAAATGTTCAGAACCAACAGGCAGCAATAAATAAAGTTAGTTTAAGCACATTAACTTCCTTTGCTTTTCTTATCTGCACACTAGAGCCTCCAACTACCTCTTCCTTTGACATAAATTTTATAATGTTTTATTGCTAGGATGTTCTTTTGAACAAAAAATACTTTAAAACAAGATGTTTACAATATAAGTGTAAGCAAAAAAGGAGTCCAGGTATACCAATAATCAGATTAGATGAAAACTATGTTCTTAGTTCTGGTCAAAAATAGGAAACATGGCTATTTGTATGTCTTCTTGCACTGTCCAAAACCTTGTCATCATCA
This sequence comes from Urocolius indicus, assembly GCA_013401255.1. Taxonomy (NCBI): domain Eukaryota; kingdom Metazoa; phylum Chordata; class Aves; order Coliiformes; family Coliidae; genus Urocolius; species Urocolius indicus. The sequence goes on from WBNH01009867.1 coordinate 198,266, forward strand.
GACCTTTTGTATTGCAACAGCGATCTTGTTTGAACATGACAACTAATTCTGTGCTTCAGTTAAAAATAAATGGTATTTGACATCTGAGGCTGATTTTTTATTATTTATTACTTTGGACACTAGTTACATATCTGAATAGCTTGATGATGTAAGGTGGAAGCTCATCAAGGCTTTTGGTTTCTTGCTGGGTGAAGCTATGGATTTTAATGTTTGCTGTCATTGGGTACTGAAATTCCGGTGAAAACTGTGCCTAGAAGCCATTATCAGGATAAATTTACTTACGAAGTTGTAGAGCATGAAATGATACTGAGGATTTACATTTACAGACCATAATTAAAAGTAGAATCAGGTTTTGCTTTTGAGCATTGTTCTGCCTTTTTCTAGTAACAATCATTTGATGCCTGACTTGAAGTCTCAGAGATATACAACTCTTTTCTGTAGTTTTCAAGGTCTATATTGCCCTTGCAAACAAGCAACAGTATAGAAGGGCATTGAAGGTCCAGAAAATGGCTCCATCTCATCTGGACAAAGTGGAGATGTCATTTCTACAAAACCAACTGTTTTGCTTATTCAGATTTTTGTAAGCAAATGAGATATGGATAACATTTTTTCTTTTTCTAGCTTTTATTTTTTTACTTTTCTTTCCAGATCAGCAGGGGTTTAGCACAAAAGATTTGTCGTCTATTTTCTCTGCTCTGGTGCATCCATAACTTAAAGCAGTTCAATGATTTATTTCTTTTTACCGTTTTGTACACAAGTGGATATAGTTCATTACATTATCATGCTTACTGAAGGAAAATATTTATGCTTTATCAAGAATTGCGTATCTTCAACTATGCTTTTAACATTTTATAAAAACCAGAACTATGAAGTACTGCAAAGGATGTAAGAGTTAGAAGTTGGCAGACAGAAGTACTTTGTTCCTTCTGGCTAGTAATTGCAGAGTCTGTTCTCCAAAGCCCATACTTTATATATGAAGCAGAAGGAATGGATGTAAGAAGACACTTTGAATATTAAAAGACTAAATTTCTGGTAGTTTAGCGGTTGATTGGCTGACATAAACAGTACACTTTGCTCATATAATGAAGTGTGAAGTATTTTTGTGACTCCTTATAAAACAAACAGCAAAAAATGAGGACAGAGTTTATTCACAGATGCCTTATTATACTGTATTCTTCATGGATTACTGAGCTTCTCTACAGCTTCATAGGAGCATGAGTGTGTATAGGAACAAAGCAATTAAAGTGCTGTTCTCACTTTTTTTGTGTGTCTCCAAACATAGTTTCTGCATTTGATATTTTGACGTCTTAAAAATACATAATTTGGGTAAAGTATCTTAGTAGTGATTCAAGCTTTGCATGACAATTGAGATCTAAATCATCTTAAAATTATCCCCCTATGTTTAAACTAGAGTATGAAAATATGAAAAGTTCATATTTTCCAATACAAAGAAGATAAATTCCTGATTGGATGTTAAAACTTTAGAATACAAATGAGGTTTTAAATCTTCCCCTTTTCTTTCCTTTAGAAGATGATGACACACTCCTTTCCCTTTCTTGGAATAACTAAGCCATCATATAAAAAGAGACTTTCTTGATGCTCAGTTACTTGTTTTACTTTTTATTGTCATTCCCTCTCATATCTTACTTCCAGGCATGTCTTTGATAGTCTGTAGGGGACTACCTATACTGGAAAGTTAGTTTCTGATTTATATAAACCAATTTTCATACTTATCTTTGTGCAGTACTTTATTTTTCAGAGATGGATTGTTTTTTCTTCTAGATCTTTGAGGGCTTTCTATAGCAGCAGTAAAAACTCTTTGGTTGGAAAAATCCGCAGGACACTATAGGAGTTTGATAATAACATCTGCCTACAACTGGCATGTTTCAGTTTCAGCAGTTTCAAGCATTATCTTAAGGCTGATATTAACAACACAGACATGATTCTTGAAATTTGCTTTAAAAAGATACTTTTAATCAGAAAATTTGCTTAAAAAAGATATTTTAATCAAACTGACTCCATTTTTTATGTTCTTTACTTAGTAAGTTTACTGATGGTTACACGTTAGAGACCACTACTTCCTAGGATACTTGAAATCCTTGGCTCTTTCTGTGTTGTCGTTTGTCTTAATGAATTATAGAATTGCTACAGATGAATACTGAAAAAAAATGTGCTGTGAATCTGAAAAGCTATGGAGAGAAGGAAGGTAGTAGGAGAAAAATAGCACTGCAGGTAGGACTAACTAAGGTAGTGATCAGTGCTACTTTAATAAACATTTGGAAGATGTATAGTCTGTACCATGATCTTTATTTTTTGCGATTGACAACTGAGGAGTGGAGTACTCCAGAGAAAAAAAATCTATTTGCATTTATTTTTTGATGTGCAAGAGATCTGTTACAATCCTCTGCCATAAACAAATATTTGTGGCTTAAATTATAATCATGAGTTTAGACTGCAACTATTCTGGTATGAGCAGTAGTACATGGCTATCAGAGCTCAAGTGCAGTATCTCAAGGCCTGATCTCTGGAGCCAGTGGAACAGGAGTTATTGAATGGAACGTACAGAGAAATCCTCTCAGGTGGAACCAGACTGGAATTCAAGTGGAATGAGTTTTCCAGATGAGGAAACATATTTTGTGAGGGATGACGATAACAAAGGTTGAGAAGCACAAAATGTATTTGAGAGATCTCCTTTTCAATTAAGGCACAAGAAACAAACTACTTCTCAAACTTGGAGCATGCCAAGACATCTGGATTTTGCTGTAAGGTGGGCCTAGACTATTGCTCTGGCAAATACACTGGTATTAGTTGAAATCTTACTCCTGTTGCAGGAACTTTGGCATTTCTGAGATACTGAGCTGCATGCACATAGCTAGCAAGGCAGGAGATACTGAGACTCTTTTGTGATGCTGAGAAAATAGTGAAGTGAATAGACCTGAAGTGTACTATAGGAGAAATGAGACTCTTAGACGAAGCCTACACACAAAGAGTTCACTGAATGCATTCTTACAGGAAGCAGTTTTTGTTTAATTGGTTGAAAGAAGAAGATAAAGAATAATAGAAATAAGAAATAAGAAGATAAAGAACAAGGAAAGCAGGAAGATGTCTCTGTGATGTCTGTGAAACCAAAGCTCCTCTTGGCCCTTAAAGGGCAAATTATTGGTTTTAGCTGAATGGTAAGAATTTTGAATATAAATTGTAAGATGAGAAGCGTGTCATGAAAACCAGATATCGTTACTTATGTACAACTCGGTGCATTAGATGTTACCACAAAATTGAGTACAGGTAAGACATTAAATTGCAGAAAGGAGCACTAAACCTGCATCCTCATCATGACAGTATAAGGAGAGTCATTCAACATAGCTGAATATGTAGAAACTCCAGTCAAGTCTGGTCATTCAAAATACCAACAGTAGGGATATTACTCATTAATCACTCATTAATTACTCATTAATCTCACCAGTGAGTGTGTTATGTTCAGGTTCTTAAAGAACTAGCTGTTAATTAGGAGAGAGAGTTACTTCAGTTGGATTTGAATAACTCACAGACATTTGGTTGAGGGTTACTTCTTTAAGGAGCCAGTGGCCATAAATTGAGCAGTTTTGGAGGGCTTTACAAGTTACTACTGTACCCTTGTACAATGGGCTACAGAAGACTCCACGTAACACTGCCTACAGCAGCATTTCCCTCTTGCGGATTTTTGGGGACTGCAGGATGAGATGAAACTATCTTGTGGATGGGAAAGAAACTAGCCACTGCTTTCTCTCTATTGTATTTGCAGATGCTGAGGCTGCTGCAGATGTGTTCTTTACTTAATTTGCCCTGCATGTTTTGGTTTGGATTCTCTACAACAAGATACTGCCACAGTTCTAAATGCTGTCATAGAAATAATAGAAGAAACAAGTGACAGTTGTGGTTTAGGGTTTGTTTTTTTTTTCAAGAACTTAAAGCAGAGCAGCTGTTAAACACAACAGGATCAAGGTTTCTTGTCTACTCTGATCCCTTGGCCCTTTGAAAGTGCTGCCTCTTGACAAACTCATGCTTCTTGGGAAAACAACTTGGATATCACTGCACCTACTCTTTGAAGTGCTTCTGTCATCTCTGTCTCTGCCATCCTAATGTCTCATTGCTGAGACAGTTACCAACAGTTAGAGGAAAATATGGTAGCAGGAAACATAAATTTACTGAAATCTGTATGTAGAAATCATAGAGTTCCTTTCTCCATACTAGTAAATCTTTTCCAATAAAATCCATATTTAGCTCTTCCCATCCATTAAACACAGTGCTACTGGAGTGTGGGAGAGCAGCCACTAGCTTAGCATCATAAAACTTTATGAAGTTTTAGCCTGTATCCAAGCTAGTCACCCACTGTACTGGCAAGAAGGCCAAAATGTTGTTTCGCTTTTTAGAGTTCAACTGACCTATCTAGTACCATGTGGTAAGAAAAATTTAAAAAGCAATTCATGAAAGGAAGGAGAGGCCAAAAAGAGAGGGATAAGCTGTCCAGCAGTTTTCTCTAAAGAAGAAGTGGGAGTGGAATTCCAGGAAGGGAGTGTGAAATTAAACAGTGTCCTTGTTACCTGTTCTTTAAGGGTTTCCCTGTACATTCTGGTTTGGTTTTTTTGGTTTTTTTTTTTTTTTTTGGTTACATGCTACCAAAGCAGATGTAGGGCAGTATCTTAGTTTTCATGTTTCTTAGTTTCTTTTTTTTTTCCTTGCATAATGTCAGACAATGTTAGTGCATTGCTTTCTTGTCCTAGAACCTTAATGCTGTTTTTGCCATACTGTAGCATAATATTTTTCTATGCTCTTGATTGAGGCATCTGAAGACGTGGAGAGTATATTTCCCATAATATGTAGCTGTGGTTATCAGACCACCAGACACAGCAAGATTTTAAGGTTTTATATAGCTGTCCTTTTTAACTCTTGTAAGTGGAATGTTTTGATACACTTTTCCTATATTAAAACTGACAGAAGTTAAAAAGTGAAGGCTTTTATCTAATTGTATTTCATACCAAGAAAGGATTTTTAGTTGTTTTTGGTTTTTTAGCCACCTGAAATCTGAAATACAAGGGAAAAATAACTTGAGTAGCAATGTGGAGTTACTACTGCTACAAAGTATTATTGAAGCAGAACTACAGAACCAGAAAGCCTAGACTTGTAAAACTGTAAACTGTAAAAAGTCCTGTAAAGTTAAAGCAGTGCCACATTTGGTTTAGGGGTTTTTTTCTCTCTGAAGAAATGCTTCATGTTCTAAATGAAACAGAAAGTATCTTCCTTGAATGATTTTTTTTTTTTTTTCGAAAATACTGTAGTGTCAGAGCAACTTATTTGCAAGATGTTAAACTCAACAAATCTTCATTGATGAAATAGCTATCTGGTATAGTTACCACAAAAACCAATAACAGAGGTACAGGTTTTCATCAGTATGACTTTTAGTACCATGTCAGCAATGATGTGTTTGATCAATAAAGCACTTTGAGGTTGGCACGTTCCACTTTTAAAACCAAACTGAACTTATTTTATTAAATTTAACTAGTGATACCTTTATATAATTGTAAGTAAAATAGCTTTTATGTGGGGCAAGTCACTTATATGATTCCTATACATTTGTATTATCTCAGGCTGCAAAACTTATTTAAATGTGTATGAATCAGCAACCAGGTTGTTTGGAACTAGATACTTGGCAACTACTTTGCTCTAAATTGCATCTTCAAAAAGTGGCTTCACTGAGCTGGAGACACCTTGGGCTGTCTTCAAGCTAGATAACGTGTGTGTGAGTAGCAGTCTTGCTGCAGCATGAAATAATTCAGGGCTCATGACTTACCCTGCTTCCCTAACTATGTGTTAGGCATAATTCAGGCTTCAATGTAATCTTTCAGTCTTTTGAAATTGATACTCTATCTTTGTGTGTATCAAGCAGAAGGATTTTTGAGCTGCCAGAGCTTTTCTTCTGTTTAAGGCAATCAACATGTCATAAGTTACCAAGCCTGTATTGCATCATTTTCATCTTTTCCTAAAAAAAACATAACAGGACATTGTTTTGTCTCCTTCCCTAAACTAACATGGCTTTTTTTTCTTCTGGCCACTTCTATAGAATGGAAGAGAAGCAGATTGTCACTACTTGTGTATGTTTTCACTTAAAGTTTTTGAATGTCAGTATCCAAAGTAAAAAGTACTACCTCTTTCTGTTTTTTTCATGTGATTTGCATCTGAGAATTTGATGGTGGAATGATGTGAATACTTATTTTAGTCAATCCTCTGAGTAAGAGTGATATATTTCAGCTATGTACACCTGCTTCACAGTGTAAGTTAATTTGCCTTTAATTCTGCATAGACAAAATGAGTGTAAGAGAAACAATGTGAATGTCATTTAAGCTCTAACGTAGACACTTATTGCAGATTTTTAAATGAGGGGGCAAATTGTATTAAAGACTGTGAGAGAGAATTGTAGAATCATTACAGTTGGAAAAGATGTTTAAGATCATCGAGTCCAACCACTAACCTAACACTTCATCATTGGCTGTCTTGTCTGTGCTAGGATTTTGCTTCATATTTTACAATTTGCCTGAATGACTGCTACTTGCTAGGTAGAAAGAGCCATTTACTTTTGTGCTCCTTAACCTCGTTTGTTACAGAGCACTTTTGTAACATATAATGTAAAGCTGTGTGAGATGATTGGAAACTCAGCAGCAATGTTTACATGGTTACCCTTCAGTGGGTGGGTGTGTACTGGTGGTATTTCATCAAGTTGTTTTACTTGACAAAACAAGTAAAATTGTGAAATGAGTGTCTTGCATGACAATGCAGTAAAGGCATAGAATGAAGCCAGATTTATATGCTGAGATGCGTCTTCACATAAGCCTATACCAATAAACTTACAAACAATATGCTAATTTACTTAGGCATAGGTGATGTTTTTCTTCAAATTAGGTGTAGCAAATATGTTTCTGTTCATTTCACTGAATATTAGATAATGCCTCATTGCTGAACTATTTCCAGTAAATATGGTGCAGAGTCCTAAAAGCTCATCCAGCATCTATGGGACTGAACATTACACAATAATAATTAAAATTTAGGTTTATCTCAGTTATCCAAAAGATCTATGTTCAAAATGAAGCTGTACTACAGAAACTGTAGACTTTACTGGGATTTTAAAAACTATTTTTCTTGTTAATGCATATTCTGAGGGACTTTTTTTTTAAAAGCAGCTTCTGCAAGGTAGTTTTCTTGTCTCCAATCTGTGTGTTCCTCATGGCACTTTTTAAGAGAAACATTAAGCTTAAATTAACATCTCCAGGTAACCTAGCAACAGGATATGATTAATAATACCTTTCACCTAACTGTATGCAGACAGATGATTCTATGATTTAGATGTCTGAAAGTGAAGGCAGATTCATAATTGATTGGTCAAAATCTAGTGGTGCAGTGAGAGAAAAGGTAATATGATAATATCCTGTGATACTTCTTTTAAAAAAAAAAAAAAAAAAGGAGAGGAAATAAAAAGACTATTTAATGGCTTGGATCTAACTTCCAGAGTGAAATACAGAGCATAATACCTTTTTTAATAACAATTAAATTGTGTACTAGGCAGAAGTAAAAATGCCCTTGCTTCTCATTATTGGTTATCATCACTAATTTACCAGCCATGCTTTTTCATATGTGAGAGATCAGAAACAATCAGTAGTAATTACTGGGTCGTCACAGCTAAAAGAAAATGTGATATAAACGAAATGTAGTGTAATTTAATATATAGTTAATGGATTTATAGTACTGTACCAGTGTTTTAGGCCTGAAATGGACATTTGTACTGAGTGCTGTATTGAAAAAAAAGTACAAAATGTTGGATATGTCATTAAGTTTATAATTAAAGTTTTCTAGCAGAGAATGAAGGGAAGTTGCTGTGGACATTCTGCCTTAAATGATACTGCATTATTTAGCTTTTCCTTAAAATTTTTCATATATATATATAAATATAAATAAATAAAATATAGAAACAAAAGGTATCTGACATTTAGGTTTTTATTTTTATTTCCATTTAATGTATTTCTAAAAGAATGGAGATATTTACTTTGCAAGCAGTCAAAAGGGGTTAGAATATGACAAGCTTAATTATTTCTTATTTTTATTCATCCTATATAAAGAGGAATAGGGCAATATGTGATTCATTATATACTCATTTTGTAATAGTTGGAAATTGCTGTTTGTATAAGAATAAAATGGAGTAATGTATTTCTGTGCTGAATGTAGGATATCTAGTTATCTTGAGATGATCCTGCGGACTGGCATAAAATCATAAACATTTGCCTTTAGAGAAGAAATAACCTATTACAATGCAGAACCACAGATTTTTGTGTTTCGAAACCTGCAGAACCTGGGTTTTTTTTCGTATTTTCAAATTACTTAATTATAGTTAGTGTGCAGCATCTTCTGTGTGAAATCAGTAGAGGATTCTTTTTTCTAGTTGGTCGAATGGTATATATTTGTATTTGCTGCTCAGTGACAAAATAAACCTTTCAGCATATTTCAGTGGTTGTTAGGCAGAATACTGTGAAAGATTAACTGTTTATTTGCACTCATTGTTTTCATGGAGTAACATCCACTAGCAATCATTTCAGTCTTATTTTTTCTAAACACAGTTTAATTATTTAGTGCCTGGTGATATTCTGGGTTTTGTTGCTGAAAATTCTTGGGTTTGTGTCTGAGACAACAGCAATACCCATCCCTGCACTGCTTGCTACATCTCCTCCTACCCTCTTGTGTGGCCGTATCAATTAGTGGACTATGGCTCCTTAGCCATCATGGCTGGAGTGAGCGCCATGAAGCATGACAGAATCATCATGGAAGAGTAGGTCTATTTGCCTTTGGTTAGTCAGGCTTGCAGCTGTTAACTGTCAATTTACATCACAGGACTAAATGATGGGCATACTATTAAATGCTGCCTTGTATTACTCTTTGTATATTCTTGACTTTAGAATGGGAAACCATTGATCCTCTTATCTACCCACAGCTACCTGTTGAACGGCAGGCTGTTACCTGGTGCTCAGTGTATTGTACATAAGGATGTGGGCTTTCTGCATGGTGATGACACAGGCATAAAGGCATGTCTTGGTTTCTTTTTTTTTTCATTTAAACAAACACCAAACATGCGTCTCTGGTATTAGTAGAGACAATAATACTTTTTTAGGAAACAAAATACCATCCTTACTCTTGAGATCTGAGATTCCTCCTCCTGAAATTACTTTAATTTGTGCCACCAATTAACCTGAGATAAGATAATGCTCTTATTTCTTTAGTACTGTTGAACCGTATCTCTTTAGATATCTGCTTGTAACCTACACTAGCTAACTGGTTATGCAAACAACTTTTGATGCTTTTACTTCTTTAAAGCAATATTTGGCAAAGACTGCTCACAAACTGGTTTGATTTGTATCTCAGATAATTACTCTGAGAATTACAGTTTCTATTCAGGGCAAGATATTCATGCAGTTCTCTCAAAGCTTTACTGACCTTCTAATTTTAGTCAGTGGTGTTTTCTTGGAATTTTCTGGCACTTAAATACATTTGTAGGTTGTGGGTTGAAAACCACCACACAATAAAAGAGTGAATTTTAAATTCCTCTTTCTTTCTGGACTGCAGTTTCAGGGCAGCATTTATTTTGCTGGTGAATGACACTTTCAACTCAGAGACACTTTTATAGGAGGTTCTGTAAACTTAAAGGAGATCAGATTTGTTTTCAGAAAAACTTCGTTTTCCAAACAATCAATTTTAAGATAGAGTATAAGTAACAAAAAATCCGTGCACTAGGAATTTGTAAGTGCATAAGATTTTGTTGTGTAGTACAGCTCTGAAATATAGTAGGACTATGCAGGAAAAATGGTTCTGAAGTTAAAAATTACTAATGTTTAAAATATGGCTTCACATGGGCTAAAGCCTGATATGAAACTGTTTCAGTGCAGCAATTCTCCACAGCCCATTGTATTTGAATAGGTGTCTGCAATAACCATCAGTGAAAGAGACTGTAATTAAATTCTATGCCTCCTGAGTAATTACTAATGAAAGAGTATTTACATGTTTATTACACATTACCTCATCTAAATTTTCAGAAGTCATGTGTGACCTGGAATGTCTCCGACTCTTTTAGAGCTTAACTAGGATACCTCATAGGGCTCTCTTTTTGGAAGTGCTGTATATCTTACCTGAATTTTGAGGCAAAGTGCTATGTGTGTGAAGCTGCATCCTTTCTGCCTTTCTGTTTGAATCATAACTGTTAGGTTTTGGGGGTTTTTTGCCTTTTTTTTTTTTCAGAACTGAAAAGGGTGAGCAGACTTGCTGGCTGAGAAATGTAGAGGGAATTATAAGTTGGATTTTTTGCATTCTCAGAGTGCCTGCATGCGTTTGTTTTGCCCCTCTCTGCCCTCTACCTCAGCTGTCAAAACACGTTAGCCTATGTCTCTCTGACTAGCATGGAATTCCTCTGTACTTCCATCAGTGAAACAGTCATGCTTGTGTTTCAATTGGCAGCTGCTGTGTTGCAAAGTGCCCTCAAGATCCCTATGCTGTTGAGAAGGTAATGCAGCAGCCACAGGAGATCCACTTCCTAAATTGCTTGTTATGGGTTAGCATGACCCCACACTCCATGTGTTTTAAGTAGCAGGAGGCTGCTCATCTCTTTAATATATATTCAAGGTTCCACTGGATCTATTTGATGGTATAACACCATGTAACCATTAATCTTAATATTTTAGTTCTCACAGAGGTAATGACATTCACAGAAATCTGAGCAAACCTATTTTGTTCACTGAATCCAGTTTGACATATCCATGGTGTTCTTGGATGGCTTTACAGAGTCTTCAGTTTCACAGGTGCCTGCAATGTTTAATGTTTCTTTTTTCTTAGAGTAAGCAGAAGCAGTTTATTTCATAAAAGAAAAATACACACACAAAAGAAAATAAATACAGTGGTTCAGATTGCTTCTACATCCAGTTCAGGATGAACACTGCTGTTCCTCTTTTGTCACTGCTAGTTCATCTACATTTGCCTTAGTATTCCTTGATTTTACCTGTTCTTGCACTGAATTCTCTTTCATTTGGATGTATTTTCTTCTAGATCAGTCTCTCTTATTATTATTTTTAATATGATTTTTATATATCTAAATATAGTCACTTCTCTATTGACTTTGTTTCTTCAATCTTCTTTCTCCTTTGCTCTTCTCAACCATCTTCATCCATTTATTTTGTTAAATACTTCCAATCATTTGTTTTTGTTGCTGAAAATCCAGCAATAGTGTACTGGATTTCAAAAACTCTCTGACTGGCCTGTGACAGTATCATCCTTTCATTGCCGAGAGGAGAAGCTATTTTTTTCATGCGAAACTGAGTTGTCAGATGTTGTTACCCTTTCAGCTTGTAACAATTGAAATGCTTTATTTGCTTTTCCTTGGCTGTTTGAGAAGGGGCATCACATTGTTATGGTGTTGGTAGTGGTGGGTCGATGGTGTCCAAGACTATTGGTCTGGGTTAGGAGGTTTTTACCAGGGTTGTTTGGAGGTGGCTTGGTTTTTTTTGCTTAGAAGACTTATTTTCTAAGTGTACTCAGTAAGTCTCAACATCTAATGGAACTTTCAAAATTATGTATAAAAATGCAGTTCTTTTACTCAGACTAATCAGATTGATAGTTCTGTGAACAAAGTTGACGTGCCTATTTAAAAGTCCCAGATTCCTTTACTTTTGATCTTTTTTTGGTAATTGAGGAATCTTGGTCTGCAGTGTACATGATAACATCTCAAACCCTTTCTGCGGTTTTCTGGTGCAGAGGGGGATTATATGCATGTCAACTTAGGAGCAAACAGGGAGGTTGTCCAACATATTCATCCAGGGAATGGCAACACAAAGTTCAACAACCCACCAACAAATAAGAAAGAGAACGGGGAATATGAATGAACGCTGGTGAAGAGGCATAATGAAAAAATGCACAAGAAGAACTGGCTTGTGCAGAGCCAGGTGGCACCTCAGATCCTCAGTGGCACCAACAGTGATGCTGTGTATTTTTGCTGCTTCCATCTGTAGGGGGAAGGCCCTCAGAGCTAATAAATGAGACTTGTGATTTACAGTAGTTCATTTTTTATTTCTGTGAAGTTTGTGCTTAGCTTGTGACACTTGAGTAGACCCTGAACTCAAGAGAGACTTTTCATGTGGTTAAAGCTAAGGGAGTGCTGAAGTGCTCTGGCTGGTTGATTTGTGCTCCTTACTGCAGAACTGAGTTTGAGCACATGCAGTTTAATAAGGTCAGAGGAGACAGATTTAGGAACAAAATTTGCTATACCTTGGGTTCTATTTCTGTACTTCTCTCCACAAACCCTATCCTCATTGTGTGGATGCTTTTCCCATGGCAGGGTCCGCTTTGAGAGTGTTTTGTGACTATAACAGAAAGAGGTAATGAAATTAGAACCATAAAAAGCAGGCAAATGATAAATGCGTTGAGTGGTGGAGTAAAGAAGATTATTTTCCTCAGCTTTAATAATGGAACCATAAGCAATAAGACAAACAGGCTTAGAAAAGATAAATCTATCCAGATTGCTTTTTTTACCTTTCTGATAAGATTACAAAATAAGCAGATGAAAGGCAACTGATATAATATGTGCATTTTAGTAAACATTTTGATACCATCTATCCAAAGCATACACAAAAAAACTAATACATGTTGACTTGGATAGAAACAGATTATACAGACTGTAGATGAGTTGGAGGACTGTAAATAATGAGCAGTGATGAATGATGATGAACTGAGACAGGGTGAATTGTACTGATGAGGCTTTTCAGGGGTCAGGATTTAAGCTCAAAAATTGTAAAAAATGACACAGAGACAAGTAAAATAACAGCATCTAATGGGATTAGCCTTAGACAGAAGACAAAATTTAGTATGTATTAAGAATCATCAGACAAGAAAAAAAACACTTTTTTTTTTTAAAAAAAAAAAGGATAAAAGTTCAGGAGGAGGGGCAGAACTTGCTACTAATACCACTAGCCACAGAAAGGTATAGAGAATAGTGAATTAAACAATTGAATGACTGAGGAGTAGCAGTATTTAGCTGGGTTCTAAGAATCTTTAAAGGGAGTTTAGATTTCTGTCAGCAACCTGTCACAAGTTACTGAACAGCTTCCTAGAGAAACTTACTTAAAGCTTTGCTGCTTGAGAGATCCCATTCTGCACTGCAAAAAAGCAATAAAACGTGCTGAGTGAAGTAACATAGTGTTGAATAACTTCTGTCTCTAAAGTCTTTGTTTACAGGTCTAACCCCTAGCACCTCATAGCAAATGCTACACCCACCCACAAATGGTTCTGTCTTCTGATGCCACTAGATGTGACACCCTATAGCAGAGCAGTATTTGGTGTTCTTCCCCTGGTGTTTACACCTTCTTTCTTGACGACATGGAATGAAACTGAAAATGTCAGCATGAAGTTATCATTTCATACACAATCTCTGCAGTGCAGCAAAAATGCTCAACTGTGTTCTGAGAAATAACCAGGGAAATAGCTGAGGCTGAATAACCAGTTTGGGAGTGCCGTTGCTCAAAGATGTTAACAACTGTAATACAGCAGAATGTTTACAAAATGATCCTATACCAAATACCATCAAAGTGGACAGGAATGGATTATGAATGCATTTGTCTGGTTATTTTCAGTGAAAAGTGTTTTTCTTGTTAAAATCTGCACTGCTGGAAAAAATTGAGCTTTTTGAGAGATTGCCACTAACTTTTGATATCATGTTTTTGATTTTGCTAGAACTTGTATCTTCAAAATATTATTAGACAATAACTAATAGTTCCCCTATAAATCACATAATGCATAACATAAGGTGATACATAATGGTGTGTTGCAAGCAGTCTGGATAAAAGCCTGTGTGAATCTGTCAATGGTACAATAATTAACACAGTACTGGCTTTTTTCACCTAAATCCATACCTTCTGGGTTGTAATGAAAGGTTATCACACCTAAGTCAATGTGTACAACTGCAATTTTCTTAAAATTGTTATCAGGCATGTGGAATTTTATTTTTTTTTCCTAAATTTCTTGTCAATTTCCACACCCAGAAACTAGCTTGTTCAAAGTGTCCTCTATGGATGAAATTGTGTATTTCAGCTAGTTCTAAAATGACTGTTTTCACATATGTTGACATACTGAATATCTTGTCTGTGCATTGGGAATTAAACAAGGGCATCAAAGGACATAGCAATAGCAATATTTTAACTTGAATTGAGGAAGAAATGAAGGTAAACTAGTTGCTGCAGAAATCTGAACTTGCAAATTCAGTCTTTCCATTCCCTAAGTGTCTTGAGGAAAATCTAGATTTATTATTACAAAAATTAATCAAACTAATTTTGCTATCCATTTCTTGTGGCAATTGTGATCTGTCTATCAGCTTGAATAGAAAATAAGAATTCTGCATGCAGGCAGTAAACAATTAATAGTGTTTCTATACTAAAAGTTTGGGAAACATGGTTGATAACTTTTCTCTAGTGATGAGATGTCAGAGGTTCTTCCTGCCACTTCTTGTAATTAAGCCCGTATGAGATGTAATTAAGCCCTATTATATGTGTCTCACGCTGCTGCTGCTGCTTGTCATCTCAAATCTAAGCTAAAAGAAAAACAAAACTGGTTTCCACCAGATCTTTTAGGTTGAGTTGGAACAGACTTAACAAAAACAATTATGAAATTAATCAGATGTGAAAATATAGCTTTAGTTGTGTGTATAGCTTGAATTTAGAGAAGGGAAGAACACACAATTAGAACAGTCAAAGATGTGACTTGCATATAGATGATGCATCACCATAATGCCATAAGGAAGCTAAATAATTAGTTCAAAAGACTGGCAGACAGTGACAACTGTTTTGTATTCAAAGTATATCTGATAGTACCATACACTTCTACAATTTCAGTTGTGAAACAAAGGATTTGTTTTGTGATAATTTACATTGGCACCATTAGAAGCAGTTGTTTGATGACTTTGTAATGCAAACAACTTGGTGTCTAATCCAATAAGTCAGCATGAACATTTTGTTTTATTTTTCGTGGATATTAAACCAATTATCATCCACTGTCATACCATCAGCAGAATGTAACTCATGGTTACACTGATGTGGTCCTGTTCTAAGTCTAACCCTTGCATACTTTCAAATTCAGGAGAAAATGACTACTGTCTCTTACAAATGTGGTACTACAATGTCTTGCCTATGATGCTGTTCAGCAAGTGAAGACTTGTACTTACAGTTTCTGAGGAAATTGAAGTACACATTAATGCATAGGCTAGTTCTTTATCTCTTTAAGGCTAGAGAGGCTGTTTGACATCAGCTGGAGTTGAGGCATACAGCAGCTAGTTGCCAATGTGGACTGCCTGTTTTCTTGAAAGAGCTTTGGAAAAAGCTCCCAGTTCAGTGTCAAGTACAAGGAACTTCCTGTGTTCATTTTGATCCTGACTATTATATGAGAGAACATCCAACAGAAGAATAATCTTCTTTCTTGAACTAAAGCTATGAGAGCAAATGGATTATTTTTTTTATGTTATTGCAGAGCCAAGCCCAGCATAGGGTCACAGCCCTGAGGAGTGTCATGGCTCCCGTGTACATCTTTCCCTTGATCTGCTTTTGATCTGGAAGGTGCCTTATCCCTTGGACAGCCTTCCTTGAAGAACACGCTGCAGAGCCCTGACCCGAAACAGCATCTCCCAGTCAGTCTCACAAACTTTGCCCTCCCAGCTAAATCTAGATGTCCTATATACCCTGGATTGTGTGGTGGTAATTGACCCATTTGCCTGTCTTGACCTATCTACCCTTATATTAAACCAGATTTGGAAATGATAAGGTCCTCTATATTAAACCAAGTTTGGAAATGACAGGATTACGTGGTGACCAGTAGACTTTCCTAAAACAAAAAACTTTATTCAGAAAAGAGAAAATGTGTTATAAATAAGATATGTGTGTGCCTAGTCAAGAGCAGGTCACTTGTCTTCTACAGTGGGAGAATTAATAAATACATATTAAATAATGCATGACCTTGCTGTAGACTACTTGAGGCATGGTATAGAGCCTGCCTTTTCTGGTATCAGTATCCCCATCGTCTGCTGTTCTCACTTGTTCCTGCAGTAACTCATCTTCTAACCACTTAGGCTGTAACACAATCACTAACAAGCCCATGTGGATACGTGTAACACTTCTTATAAAATTAACGCAGTAATCTTCAAGTGTTCGGTGATTCCATAGCATCTGTCACATAGTGCCCCTAGCTACACTCTATTGTAAGTGCTTAAAAATAATATTGGAAAATGTGTTTTATAAAGAAGCACTAGATGTATAGATTTATCATAATTCATTCCAAGCTATGAAATGAGGATATAAGATAAATAATGCATTAAAATGTGAATAATCAGGTAAGATTAGACTGTTGATACATCAAAGCATGAAGCTTAAAAGTTATGATACCAAAAGATTATTTGAGGGTAATGCTAAATACCATTTAATACATTCATATATATAGTGAATATCTGCTTTAGCTATGAGAAGTGAGTCAGAATTATGCAGATGAACTAATATTTTAGGTTATAATTGAGCTTTCACTACAGTCAGTTTAGATGTCTATTTTGTGCATTTTCTTTTTAAATACTCATTAGTCCAGCAATTTAGAGAACAGAAAGAAGCAGGTAAAATGCTGTATTGTTCTTCTGCTCCCCCATGTACTTCATACTGTTACACAGAAGTGATTTTTCTCTGGAAACCTGTAGCAGCATCCATCCTCAGCTCAATAATAGTACCTTTGTCTGCAGTTTTGCCATTCTTACCTGTCATGGGTCTAGCCCATGTGCTTTGTCACATCCCTGCCTCATAACTTATTGCTGTTTCTGGGAAATCTGAGCCATAGGAGCTTTGCCATACAGGCCTTGGTCCTGGGATCACAGACAGCTGGACCTGAAGGAGGAGGGTTACCATACTTACTGTAGCAAAACATCTCGTTTCTTCCTGTGTGACCTACTCTGGGTGGTACTGCTCTGGGAGAGAGTTGGGCTAGATGATCTTTTGAGGTCCCTTCCAACCCTTGAGATTCTGTGATAAGTAAACACAGAGTCCTAGAGCAAGTCAAGGATCTTTGTCAGAATATTCTCCTACAGAAAGAAGTGCTGATACAGTGCAACTGTGAAACAGTGTGTGAGAAAGAAAGTTTCAAATGAATTTTCTGTTTAAATTCGTTTCTTGGGAGAAGTGTGTTGACATTATTGTTTTGATATCTTCTGAAAGATCCTTTCTTAGTTATCCTGAATTTGCCAAGTCTGCAGCTGAAGAAAAAGGACAAAATATTTTAAAATTGCTTGGAAGTTTCAACTAGTCAAAAGTGCTTTCATTGTTATAAAATTGAAAGACAAAAAGGAAAGACAAAAGGCCAGCCATGGCTGTGCTTATTTTCAGTTTCATGCCAGAGCATTTCTGTCCAGCATCCTGTCTTTTTTAAAGATTTATATATTTGTTGTGCTATTTTTGCAAATTGAATTACACTTTCAGACTTCCTCACATAAGGAAGAATAATAACATGAAGAATTACATAGGGAAAACTCGGTTACCATGAGCCTGTTTGTGGTACAGAGATGGAGAATAGGGACGATACAAATGGACAAAAAGGATTACAGGTTTCAATCTAGAGTCATGCCTGGCATTTCCCATCTAAGGGTGTAGGATTGCCTTGGCTTTTCTGTATTGAACTGACTGACCCAGCAAGGCTCATGAGACCTCAGAGAGGTCCAAATTGGTGTTTGCAAAAGTAAGTGGATTGTCTATGATGAGGCTGTTAATGTGCAGACAAAACCACTTAGCACAATGTCTAAAGCCACCATCCTTTCAGGGAAAAAGCAAACATTTGTTGGTTACATTAATATGGGATCTATTTTAGATTATTAATTAAGTCTATATAGACTGTTGGCGAGATCTTAGGCAAAGCTGTAGCGTATATCATGCCTGCATAGAGAACTTTGTATTTACGTATATTTCTTTCATGAAAAGGTAACCTGTTACTACCTTTCCAAATAAACTAAAGTGGATTATTTTTCCAGAGGTCTTCAAAATCAATGAATCCCATTTTTAGTCTCCAAAAGGTGAAAAGATGTACACCTTCAGTGAAAAAATACACCCATTTTACTACTTTTAGAAGAGTTTCTAACTCAGCTGCAATCTAGGCAAGTTTGGAAACTGGTCTTTAAAGCCATTCTCGTATTTTCATAGTCTGTGTGCATTGAAAGCTACCTACGGAGTTTGCCTCTTAAGATGGAGGTCCATTTATGCTAATGAAATTTACTTTTTTAAATTTAAAATAAATTAATTTTGATTGTGATTTAACAAGAATATGTTCTTGGAAAGTTATGTGTTAAAAGTCAAGTGCTAGAGTCTATTTGGAAGAAACCAGGACTGTTTGAATAAACATCCAGACAGTTTCTTATCATAGCTTCTGTGTTCTCTGCAACCTTTTTGAGCTTGTTTACTTGGTAAAGGTACTTTTTCCTGATAGTAGGACATAAATTTTCTCATATTCCTTCTAATTTTGTCCCCAAACTTATGCCCCAAGGAGTGATGTCTTCAGGATGGTGTCAGGGAACACTAGTTTGGTGGCTTGGACCCAAGAAGAGGAGCAAGCTCTTCTTGGTGGAGGGCACTTCAAGCTGAGGTTTCTCTCTCTTGCCTCTATCATGCAAGTCCTGAAATTGGACACTAGTTCGTTTTTTTCTGCCACCTTTCTGACAGGTAAAGGGATTATATGTGATTGTGTTTTGTGTTGGTGCTAACGAGGGAAAGATACAAAAGGAGGACAAAGTCTGCATTTGAGTGCTGCAGCAGAAGGTCCACGACTCTTCTTCATGGCTGGTGCCTTGTTAACAGAGTTTAGGAGGTCATGGGCTGACCTGGCAGGGTTGGGCAGACCTTCAGAGTTCTTTGCCCACCCATCCCTTCATCTAGTCTTGGCAATTCGTACACAATCTTGTTAGCTCAACAGCCCCTATATCTGGAGAGCTAAAAAAGCCCTTGCTGGGAAGCTCCAAGTGGGTCATGCAGCCTGTCTCAACTCAGTTGCACTGTGTCAAGGATGGATGCCACCCTGTGTCCCACATGTTGTACCTCTGAGAAAAACAAGAAGCTGTGTAAGGCCTGGAGCTGTCCTCATCAACATTCACTTATAAACTCAAAATTTGCCAGGATCTTTGTTCAGAAATGTCAGGAAATCATTAGGAAAGTGCTGAAACCATCTGGGATTTTTATTTAATATTTCCTTCTTATCCAAAGGAAAAAAAAACAAAACAAAAACAAACAAAAACCTATATTGATTTATTTTAACAGCTGTACTTTGGGATTATAACATACAAGTCTCTACCTCTAGCTGCAGAAACAGCAACTTGTAAGTGTACTTCAAGGTAACAGAGGTGGATTTCTTTTGTTAAAAACATGTTTCCAGAACATAATTTCTTCTCTCAGATGTCCCCTTGTTGATGGCTTGTCTCCCTGGCCTCACATTGGAGAAGAAAGATCCTAAAATTTTTCTCTGGAAGAAAAGTTTATGTATCAGACTACTAAAAATGACAGCATTTTTTCCCCCTCATCAAATTGACCTCTTTCTTCTGTGTCCAAATATAACTCCTCTCGCTTTTTTAACTTAAATTATGCACAATTACAGCAAAACACTATTCTGAGTTTTGTCATGCATAGTAATTTCATGATTAGTACTTAGGATGTCTTCACACTTGGGTATTTACAAGTTGATTAAATGCCTTGGTTACCTACTTGAACCGCAGTTGTTGTAGAGTTGGAACATTTTGAAGGGAGTGGGGTTCTTATTTCTTCCTTGAAAATCTCACAGTGCTGTAGAAAAAGTATGAATGTTAGAACCTTGTGACAAACCAGATGTGGGCAGCAGCTTTTCTTCTCAGCTTTGCTTCTCTAGGACAGCATTCCACTGCTTAGGATGTGAAGTTCTCTTTTCTGCAGTGACTGGGTTGTAGTTGTTGGGCAATGCCGCTGCCCAGAGTTACCTAAAGCTTATAGTAATCAAGAACTAAAAAGGGAAGAGTAGCAGCAAAGAGACAGTGTAAGTGCTCTACTTCTTCTTCTCCCACTGTGGTGAGCGCTTGGGAATGTCCAGCTCTTCCCTTTATACCACTGTACAGGCAAGTCTCTGTCACTGCTGCGGGCACAAGCATTTATAAAATGTTACAGCAGTTATAAAATATACTCTTCTGTGAAAGTGCCAGTTATCTGTCCCTTACTGTGGTGGTTTTAGCCCTGGCTGGGTGCCAGATGCCCACAAAGTCATTCTATCACTCCCCCTCCTAAACTGGGCAGGGAAGAAATAGAACAGGTGATTTGCGAGTCAAGATAAAGACAAGGAAATCACTCAGCAATTAGCATCATGGCAGAACAGACTCAATTTGGGGGAAAATGGTTGAATTTATTAATGAACAATCAGGACAGAGCAGGGAAATGAGAAATAAAACCAAATCTTAAAATACGAGCCCCCAACCCCCCCTCATTCTGGGACTCTCCTTCCATCCTCCACAGCAGCATGGGGGATAAGGGTTGTGGTCAGTTCATTACAGATGGACTTAGCCACTGCTTCTAGGGAGAGGCCTCCTCACCCTTCCAATAGCTACAGTGTGGGGTCCCTCCCATGGGAGATAGTCCTCCACAAACATCTCCAGTGTGGATCCTTCCAATAGGCCACAGTTCTTCATAAACTGCAGCAGCATGAGTCTTTCCCATGGGGGCAGCTCCTCACACCCTGCCCCAATGTGGTCATCCACTGAAAGAACAGTCCTTCAGGAACCAACTGGTGCAACATGGGCCCCTCACAAGATCACAAGTCCTAGCAGCAAACCTGCTCTGGTGTGGGCTCCTCTCTCCCCACAGGCTCCCGGTCCTGCCAGGAATTGCACCAAGGTGCTTGCCATGGAGTCATAGCTTCCTTCAGGCATCCACCCGCTCCAGCATGGGGTCCTCCATGGGCTGCAAGTGGATCTCTGCTCCCCTATGTCCAGACCTCTGTGCACCGCACAGGGACAGCTGCCTGTACCACAGGGAAATCTTTCTTTCAGTGCCTAGGCACCTCCTCCACCTCCTTCTCCACTGACCTTGGTGTTTATGGAGATGTTTTCACATTCTCACTCCCTTCTGTTGCTGCTGCAGTTTAGCAACTGTGTAACTTCTTCCCCTTCTGCAGTACATTATTCATAGAGGCATTACCTCAATCACTAATAGGCCATGACTTGTTCAGCTGTGAGTCCATCTTAGAACTGACTGGTATTAGCCCTATCAGCTACAGGGGAAGCTTCTGGCAGCTCTTTGTTTAAAGAAGCCACCTCCACTACCAAAACCTGGCCTAAACAAAACCACTACACTAAGAAGTCCAGAAATGAAAGACTGCTTTAAGAAATTATGCCTTCTGATTTTGTTAGCTGAATTGGCAATTCAGGTGTGAGAATGCCTCAGCCCTCCTACCTACCCAGCCCCAACGATGCCACATGTTTGTTTTCTTAGGAAGCTAAAAAGTCTGTCCCATACAAACAAGTAGTCATTCCTGTTTAAAAATGAGAAAAAATATTATAAATAAATCTCAAATTTTAGAAGATTTTTTTCATACTGCCCTGGGTTTTATGTTGGATGGCATATTGGGCTGATCTGAGATTGTTTATGTATATTTCTCCCTTGTCAAAAAAATAGCATTCCAAGTCTCTGTGGTTTGTTGTTTGTATGTTTGTTTGTTTCATTTCTCAGTCTTTCAGTAGAGTAAATCTCCCTTCCACTGTCTACACAGCTCGACATCAATATTCTATACATTGTTACATTTATGTATAGTTTCCTACCGCTGAAGACAGAAATTCTCAAAGTGTTACTGCTCCCCTTGCTGGTGTGTTGTCGTCATGGCACTTAGATATTTACCCGACTTTACACTGGTAAACTGCTTGCAATTTGAATTCATTAGGATGATTTTATGGAGAGACAAAGTAAAATTTAAGACTATAGGTTTGTCTCCTTTCTTATGTCGTATGACTATTAAACGAACAGAATGACTTTCATCTATCTTTTTCATTTTCACAGATATGGACCTTGGATATGTGTAAGATTAGTCAGCACATTTTTATTTGTGGTGGGAGCTACTTAAACAATGGCATCATAACTATTTCAGCTGTTTTGTATTTCAGAATGGTTTATTTTCTGGAATGAAAATTTATAAAGGCTTGTAGAAAATTTTGGTCAAGATTTATTGATATTGCAGTATTAAGGATTAATAAAATTTTTTTTTTTTTTTCAAAAAAATTTAAAAGTGGAGTTGTTTTACATGGTGACTGTGAAGGAGACTTTTTTTCTCCCCATGTAATTGATGAAATCTAGTGTTACTAAAACCCCACTTTGAGGTAAAATTCATTCTTTATCATGCAAATAGAAAAATGTGTACAGCTCTTTTACCTCACTGTACAAATCATGAAAGTATTAATTTACATAAAGGAGATTATAAAGAAGCTAGACCATTTTTTTTCCCAATGAAATTGGAACTTCTGGGGTTTTTTTTCTTCCTCTTTTTTAAACCTTGACAAAAGCTAACAGAAACAACACAGAGCTATGTTTCAGGAATTCATCAGCTGCAGCCCAGAATAATGGTCTCCTCCTGCATCTGGTGTTGAGCTGAAATAGCTTTCACATGATTTTATATAAGCAGGACATAATTTGGTTGCTTGTTTGCCCAACAATAACAGGCCACATGGGGCCAGACAGAAAATATGCTGAGTACAGTTATCTGGTTGCCAGCAGGTAACCAAAAGCAGATTGCATAAGAAGAATGCAGGAGTAAAGCAACAATTTGTCATCCCTTCCCCCAGGGCTCTCCCAGTTCCCCTTAGGTAATACTCTAAGGAGATTTCAGAATTACTTTTGAAAAAAGTGATTGTTGTCCTTGCTCTTTGGAGGGCCCAACATGGAGGAAAGCTCATGGTGTCTGTGGGGATGTACTGAAATGTAGCTTTACGAAATCTACGGGCAGCTCTGCCTGTGAAGTCCTGCTGCCCTGGGCAGTGGTAAAAGAGAGAGATGAGATTTGAGGCATTAGGGAGTGTAGTCTCGCAGGGTGTGCCTGCATTTCACATGGGGTCTTCCGCATCTTGGTGTGATTTTTTTCATTTCAGAGAGTGGGTCTGTGTCTGAGGACAGCAGTGTGTAGCCCCAGTAAGCCAATAAAACAGACCAAGAATAGGGAAATGTGCTTTGTCTGCTCTCATCTCTGAACAAAATAAAACCTAACGAAATGTTGAGTAACCGTGAACCTGGGCCAGAGCTTCTGATGTGCACATCTCTGGCTTGAGAGTATTGAGACTGAGATGTAAAATTTAAATCTCAGCCATTAATTTTCATTTTAATAAGCCAATTAATTTTATTCAGGGTGCTGTGTCTGCTTTTGTGTAGGCTGTCCAGATGAAGTGACTTGACCATCTGTGGAGGTGCTTGGCAGGGAGTACTATATCCTGCAGGATATGCTGCCCTTAATTCTACATTTTGCTACAAGCAAAGGGCTTCCTTTTTGACCTGAAGCCCATCTGTGGAACTGTTCCTTACACCTATTTAAGACCATTCCTATTTAAGGAACAACATTTTCAAGGTGTATAGTTAAAATACAAGTTGAAAAAAAATTGTAATTGTTATTCTGCCTGGCTTTGTATGGTGTACTGGAAAAAATATTTGAGAGATCTGTGTCTGCAAAAGTCTCTATTTGAGTGGGCTATGCTGCCTCTTGAAAAAAAAAACAACTTTTTTAATTAAACCCCCTGAGGCTAAATGTGGCTAGTTGAAGGCACTATGGGATTGTAATCCAGAAACACAGCACTAATTTCCTTGTTTTACTTTTAAATTAGGGTTTTTTTCTGTTAACTAAAATTGAAATGTTTCAATTATGAATAATGCCAGGAAGAACTTGCACACTTGAATGGGTTTAATGAATTGTGTGTGTTCTTGCTGCTTTGTGAACGTGTGTGTGGCGGTGGAGTTTCTGAGACCTGTCATTTAATATATACTGCAATGCATGTTTTATTTATGTTGTATTAATTTTAACTATCCTAGCTTTTTTGTTTTATGAGCAGAGTTTCTGTAGAGCCCTAAGATTATTTTAATGTGTTCAGAAGAAATTTCCACAGACACTGAACTGCAGAGATTTGTGTGTCATGAAAGTGTAAGAATAGCATGTTTCTTGTCTACTTTTATTAGCCTTAAAAAGGCACAGAATTTTTCTGTCATGATTGAGAAAATACTGAAGGGTGGTTTATTCCTTCCCCTGGGTAGGTAGTTAGTCTGTTTTTAGAATACTTGGTATTATATGTTGATTCTAACCAGTGATAGCTAATGTTGAATATGGATAGAGAGACAGCAATGTAAGTACTCTGCTAAAACTTGAGAACAGATACTAACAATAAAACTGTACCCTTTTTTGACAGTAATCTGAAAGGTTAAATTGCAGTTGAGTGCATCTTAGTATGGGTGTTTGTTGTTTTTAAGGAAGGAAAACTTCCTTAGAATACTTGAACTTACTTCAGTTCATTTTTACGTTGCCTGCAATTTTTCTCTTTGCCATGACTTTTTTTTTTGTTTTATGAGCTGTTTTTTATCTTCTCTAATAAATTGCTTACTGAAAAGCTGTATTTTAAGCCTTCAATTTCATGTTTCAGAAGATATCAGAGTACTTTTGACTAAAACCCATTTTACAGTAACTTGTGAACACACAGGCATTCAAACTGCTTTTCTAGCAAACATCGTTTATTATAATAGTGCAAAGACAGTGAGTGCAGCAAAGAAAATTAATATGGTAAGGTTATTACTTCATTAGAAAAACTGGAAAATATAATTCATGCTCATTAAGTGTGGAGAGAAAAAAAATGTTTTCACTGGAGTGATATCCTCTTAAAAAAATGTGTAGCAGACAACAGCGTTACTCAAATTAGTCGTTGTTGGTCTGTTACAAAGTGATTTTGAGCTGTTTTTCAAACTGAAATGTAATGGTGAGATTCTCTACACTAAAGAGCCAAAGACAACATTTGAAAAAATGGGAGACTTCTTATTTACAGAAGATCAATGAATACTTTTGAGGTGACATACACAGATCTGGTCATAGATCTGCAGCATGTATGTCTATGTATAGCTAGATAGACAGATACAGATATAGGCATAGATACCTATATTCTGTATTAAGAATAGTTTGTGAATCTTCAGCTTTCACCTTAGGGAGTTGCTGTACAAAATAAAGACATTGGTATATTTTGGAAAATTTCTCTGTTTTCAGAAATTTGAAATGTTTGAGGGAACAAAAAAAATAGAGTTTCTGCTTTTGGGGGTGTTTTTGTTTTCTAAGAGATCATTTTTAAGCCAGGCTTCCTGAAGTACAGATTTCATGCATACATCTTTGGAGAAGATAACTGTGCAGATACTTACCCTTTAGACACGTGTGCTTCAGCTTGTGTGAGAGCTATTCTGGGGAAGGAGTGACTGATTGGAGGTGGATTTCAGTGTGGTGTGAAGAATTTGTAGCAAGAGGCAAGAGTTGCAGAGATGGCCCAGAGTTAATTGTCTCTTTTGCTTGTTGCAGCATCACCACTCAGTAGCAGACAGAAGTATGTCGGTTCATTGGTTATTGTGTAACTTAACCCACCACGAAGGTGACTCTGCATCTCTTGAGTCAGAAGAACTTTCACGTTGACATTGATGCTACCTGTGCAAGAAAAGACTGAAGCATTCGGAGTCATACTTTAATAAATAAGGCAGATTTTAGGCAAATATATTGAGATTTTAATTTGTTTAATAGAGTTTAGTTGTCTGGTTTGCTTCCTTTTCATTAAACAACAACAGCAAAAGTCTGAGATAATGAGAACCAGAAACTCTGTGAGGTTTGGAAGTGGCTGTGAAAGTTTTTTGGAGTTATACTTAGTCACTAGGGGGCACTTAGTCACATAAATTTATCTGTTTTGGTGTTGGATGTTTTGGGTTTTATAAAAGCTACCTTCTTTAAAATATATTCTAAAAATATCTGTTAATATTTTTTAATTGTTATTGATTCAAGAGTATGCACGTATAGTGATAAATATCTGCAAACACAGAGGAGTTTCAGGTCAGTGATCTGCCGTGGAACATTTCCTCTGGGACAGGGGATGAAGGGAAAAAGTAAGGAGAGGCTAAAATGTACTGAATTGAGTGGAAAAAAAATGCTCAGGCTAAAGATATACCAAAAGGCTACTCAATTAGTAATAATTTAATTAAAAAACAAAACCTGAAGTGGAACAAATTATCATATTTAGCAGCAGGGGAGATAACCACAAACACAGATACATTTCTTGAGTATCAGAATCTCTCTGCTATAATTTTACAAATGCAAAAACTCCTGTTGCTAATAAAAAACAAAAACAGAGTCCTCATTTGAACATATTATTCATAAAGAACCTAAGATACCAAGTGGAGTGCACTTTCATAGAAGGGTTTAAAATACTTGGCACTTCACTGCGTACCATCTAGATTCATTATGGGTTTTTTTTTGCCACATCCCACTGTACTGCAGTGATCTTCTGATAGAGTGCATAAGTTTCACTGGCAGCGTGGCTGCACATGGGCACATTGGCAGTTCCTGATGCACCTGTTAAAGCTGTCTTTGTGTTGAGAAATTGTGCATTTTACCTATTGGCTGTGTGGCTGTGAGAATTTGCCATGAGACCTCTGTTCTCCATAAGCCTATGATGCAAAAACAATCACAGCAGGCTGGAATGTGAACCAAGGGGTGTTCCAAGCAGATGGGGTTCACTGTGGGTTGTTGTTTTTTTGTTTGTTTTTTTTTTCCTGGCTGTTACTGCCAATCACAGAGAGTCAAGAAGACACTTGGGGACTGTGTCTGTCAAGCCAGCTTAATGCTGAGGCATGCAAAATGCAAGTATTAGTTTACACATAATTTCAGCAAGCATGGCATGCATTTGTAGTGTTTCTGTTTGTCAGCATTGCCCTCAGCTTCTGACCTAACCTTACTATAGAAGGCCTCAGTGCAGTGTATCTGGGATGTTTTTTTTTAGCTTTCTGGGTAGTTTTACAGGTTAGTTGAAATTCATTAGCTATAGTGAGAGGATGGAGCCAAGGGAAGAATATTTCAGGTGTGAACCTGATTGAATCTGTGAAGTGGAAGGAGTTGTAAGTGCCAGACATGGGTTGGGAAGAAAAAGAAGCAGTGACAAGGACCTAACATGCTAGAAGCTTGCGTTTTTTAAAAAACTGAATTGCCTCAGATTAAATCTTTGTTAGAAGCATACCGAATCTTAGAAATTTAAGCAGTTTTGAAAACACAGCTTCAAGTATCTACATATGTAAGCAGGCATTTATATTTCCCTATATCTCCTGCCTCACACTGAGGGAATGCTACTGTGGTGTATTTTGTAAGACCTGCAAGTGAGATAATAAAATTCTAACAACTTGCTATGATTTCCTGTATCTCTTCTGTTTTAGAACTGTCCTCATGATTAATGGACGTGTATACCCACATCTGCAGCATTGCTTTTGCATTCATGGACTTGAGGCCAGATCTGAGTGCCCTCTGCTGCATGGCTTTTGTTCTTCCACAAATGGACAGAGCAGTGTTTTCTGTTCTGTAGGTCATAAGGAAACAGCATTAAAGACCAAAGGTTAGTGTGTATGCATACTCTTTAACAAAAAAAAAAGCAAGAATACAGGTTTCCTGTTAGATTCTCTGTAGCTAAGGAATTTCAAACAATTCTCTTGGGCAGAACTGAGAATTTAAAATGCGAGTCAGACACGATTCTTGTCCAAATAATGTTTTATCCATATGGTGATAGCCACTTTATATCTATAAATATAAATATATATATAACTTTGGAATATAGTAGCATTGCTAAGGCTGAGGGCAAGCTAAGACTGTTGAGACAAACTTTTTCTGGGTCCCCTCCTAGCTATCTACTGTGGCTTATAGCAACTTTGTGTTTTATGGTGCAGTCTTATCCGTGCAGGCATTAAGGCTTGCCCTTCTGTACTGTGCCAGGTGCTCAGAAGTGTTTCACTGCACGGATCATATTGCAGGACAAAGATTTACAAGCTGAAATTCTTTTTTCTCTGTCTGTCACCATGAACTTCACTGCAGCGTGGCTCCCACCACATTTCCTGGAAAGAGATGGTGGACATCTGAATCCACAGTCCTTCTGACTGTTGTTGAGGGAAATTTAAAATTAGATTTTATGTAAACAGGATAAAATTATGCAAGAAATAAGTATTTGCACGTTTTGCAATGGCATTCCCTTGTGTAGATTGTAACCTAGAGGACAGTAAGACTACTTACTCTTGTTATGAAAAAGAAATAGATTAGAAATCTGTTATAGTCAGAGTGGGTTTGATCAGCTAATTACAAGATTGAAAAACTGAGAAATTGGAAAGCAAAGTTTTCTCTGGTTTTGCTGCTTAGGCATTTTGAGAGAAGCAGGTAGAGGGCAGTAGGTGCTAACATTCAGGATATATCCATTCTATCAGTACTGGGCAAAGCACTGCTGGTCTTCCCCCATGATTATTAGGTAACCTGATTTTACATCCAAATAGACTGGGAGCACTTACATAATCTGTTAACACAACTCCACAGCTGGAGTTGCAACATCTTAGGCCGCTACACGAGAGCCTTCTGTTAGGACTTAAGAATCAGTAATGAAAAAAGTGCCAGCACTTACTTGGGGGTTCTTCTTTAAAGCTGACAGCTGGTTTTGGCCTAACACAACTGAGATATTGTTTCATGCAGATTTTCACTTTTAAAAACCACAAAATTATAAACATTATTTGCCATGAAAACTTTTATTTCCTCCTCTATAAGGAGAAAAAACATAGGAAGATGACTATATGAACAAATCTTGATTGAAATATAATTGTATTTAGTCAATGCGGTTTAATTAGAAATAGTGCTAAAGAGTTCATGTTAATGGCCATTGAGCTCTTTATGTTCTTTAAATTAATACCTGCTTTGTGAACAAAAATCCAACACAGCTTTTCTGTAGTGTTTTTTGTGTGTAGTTCCAAGGGAGCAAAACCAGCAAGGTGACAGGTAGTAGAAAATTCTTGTAATACCACCTAAACATTTGGTGTTTCCAGCCTGTGGTATGGAAGTATGTTCTGGTGTTATGTGGCTAACTAAGTCAGACCCTTGCTCTCAGTATGCTTATAGCTAACTTTGGAAGTCACTGAGGTCATTGTGTTTGCTTATTTTTCATTGCACACAGAGCCTAATGCTTTTAATATTCATTAAGTCTGCCCTTCCTTTTCCTTGGCAATTTATCTAAGCACTGGTCAGCCTCTTGTGATTCAAGACTAATGTATCAGGTCAACAGGAAAGGCCAACAGCATCTTGTATGACAGCCTGGTAGGCAGGGCATCACTCCAGAGCAGGAAGACATCACTACGCCCCTTTAGCAAAGGAGAGAAATGTGTCCTGCCATGTGTAAGATCTCCCACGTGTGCCCTAACAAAACTGTAGGATCAAAGAGCATTTCTCTGTGAACTCCCTCTAGCGTGGTCCCTGAAAGCAAAACAAGCAAAGGGGAAATTAGTCATTTGCGGCACTTGCAGCAGTTTAGGTATAAACAGGTTGCTTCAGTGCTCAACACCGCCAGGGTTTAGGGGTCCTTAGCATGACCAGAAGACAGCTTTTTGTGTGTGTGTGAAGAATCTAAGTGGTGCAAAACAGCATAGCAAACACTCTGTGTGCCTACATAGTCCAGAACTGAGAATGATTTCACTGGTTGTCTGCTATATCCCTCAAATTCTGAGCAATGTAAGATAAATAACACAGCTTTACTCTTCCCTTGCCTGCATGCCACCAGTGGACCATGTCAGTAAGCTGTGGTGGATGTACTTATTGAGAGTGTCTAGACTCTGAGGTATTTTAAACGAGGCACTTTTTGTTGTTTTTTTTTATCGTCTTGTGTTGTTGCATATAACAGCAGCAGTACTGGATGAGGCCAGAGCTCTGTCTTGCTTGGTATCCTAGCAAAGTGAAACCTCCTCATGTGACTTTCCTAAACTCCAACAGTTTGTGTTTCAGGGACTTCCTGTGCCAGAGGTATTTTCTGTTTGCTGATCAACCCCCCGAGGATTTTCCATCTCTCAGCTTGTTCAAGTTGTCCCCTGAATCCATGTAAAGTTTTAGCAGCCGTAACATCCTCTGGCAAAGAGTTCCTGAGTTTCCTTTCCTGGTTGCATGGAGAGACACTTCCTCATGTTTGTTTTGAAGCTGCCATCTGCCTGCTTCATCTGATGCCCCTAGCCTTGTGTTAGAATAGGCAGCAAACAGCCAATTCTGATTCATGCATTCCATGTCACTTACAACTTTACAGATCTCTATCATATCATTGCTTTGCCAGATTTCATAGCTGTTGCTCCTTGTAAGCCTGTCTAGTCTGTACTTTCAGTCCTCCAACTGACTTTCTTTTGTTCTTCTCTAGTTCTGTACAAGAGTGGAAAGATCCAAATTGCATATAACATTTCAGATGCAAGTGTGTACAGAAACACGGTGGAGTTTTTTTTTGGTTTTTCTGTAGCCACCAATTTGTTTTCTCTAATTTGTGAGCACAGAGGTGAAGTTTACACAGAAGTTTTACCACTCCAAGATGTCAGTCCTGAGTAGCAACATGCTCAGAATTCAGTTCAGAGTCCACTGCTTCTGAGTTTAAAGTTTTTGCCTAAAAGTTTCCTAGTATCACTTTGCATAAATCACAGTTCATATGTATTCTTATTACCAGCTTACTCCTGTAAGAAATTGTTCTGCCTCCATCGTTTCTACTCCAAATAATACCATCAACAAACATTGTCCTCTTTCTGTTTGGTGCCCTTCTCTTTGGTGTTTTTAAGAACATGTTGAAGAGCATGGGTGTCCTCAACATGAGGCAGCAGGACTACACTGCTGACTTTATGCCACAATGAGAATAGGATTGAATGCTCAGGCAGGAAATTTAGACCTATCAAATTGGGTTTTGTAGTCTTCACTAATTATTTAAGTAATAGCAGTTGCAATGGCTTTATTCCAAAATGCTTTCTTCTGATGCAGAGATTTTTTTCCACATTTCCTTTGTGTTTCATTTCACATTATTTCATTATATTTCAAATAAAAAATTGTGTCCCGTATGAATAAATATAAATAACAGGCTGAATAGAAATATACCTTTTCCTCTTAGTCTGTGGAAATTGGAGACCTTGCCCATGTAGGTAGGAAAAAGCCAGTAACAAGTTTTGTTGATAATCAGATACAATGTTGACTCTGTTTTCCCTGTGAGAAGAAAAGAGAAATGTCTTATCCTGAGTGGTCAATTCAGTAGAAATTAGTAATTTACACGAGAATAAAGGCACCATATTATGACTATGTCCCTTAGCACTTACTGAAGCTAAACTTGGTCAGTAATTTACATGCTGATTCATGGCAGGCATACAGGATTATATTTTAATGCCTGAAAATAATACAGTTCACCGGGGAAGAATAAACAAGGTGGGGATTTTTTGTCATAAAAAAAATTGGTTTAATTTCTTGATGGTAAGGATTCTCTCAGAACTTCTTTTTCACCTTTGCAGAAGACACATTAACTTTACCCTCAGTTTGGGGTATCATCATCGCTACCATTATCAGTACACACCTATGGTTTGCAATCCATGACTGAGTAAACTTGTCTTTGCCATTCATGAGCATGGCTGCAATTTCAGCTATAAATTCTACCTCCCTTATCTATGCCTGGCATGACATATCCTACAAGAAGCTTACTTAGCTTGTTATCTGAATGCTGCTATGTAAATAGTGCTATGTGGTCACGTTCCTCTTGCAGGTCTCCATGAAAGTGCACCTGCACATTTTACAGATGCAAATTGCACCTAGTTATGAGCTTTTGGTGCATATATATGATCCTTTGCAAGCAGCAGCAGTGTATTTTGTGGGCACAAAATGCTTGCGTGTACAGAACCTGCAGGTGTGGTTTTAAAGCCCATTTGACAGTTTACCCTCTGTGCATGAAAAAGATGCACTATACCTGAGAACGTCTACTTAGACTCGGCCCAAGTGATTAAATTGATACAGTGCATCATTTTGCTTTTGGCATTATGGTAGTTGATATTTTGGGTACCAATTTACTGCTGCTATTTCCAGACTCTGTTTAATTAAAAGGAAACATTTAACTGTGTTTTCAGTGACATATGTGAGTTCATTTCTCAATGATTTCTGCTGCTGAACTTGCTTTGTCACCTGTGCTGCTTTCTACTTATGACCACTGCCAATACTCAAGCTGGCATAGTAAAGATGGCATGCAGAGGAAGGCACAACAGGCATTTCTAAAGTAAGCAAAATGCTCCTGGCAAAGTAGTGTATGGTGCTATGAATCTTGGAGCATCAGGGTGTTTCACCTGTGGGAAAGGAGGTCGTTGCAATTAATCGCAGTATGTGCAATATGCACTCAGTTGCTACTCAGCTAGGCAGAGTTAGTGGTAGGGCAGATTATAAGCTTAAGCTGCAGTTTTGGCTTTAAAGACATTAAGCGTACAGTATTGATTTTTAAGGTTTTTAGGGTTTGGGTTTTTTTTGTTTTTGTTTTTGTTTTGCAAAAGCCTAAATGTGCTCTCACATAGTGATGGTGAATCCTTTACAGACTGGCTTTCAGAATTGTCTTGGAGTTTGAGAGGAGGTCATCTTATCAGATCTTCATTAAATAACTACTGTTGATTCACTCATGAATTTTTTTTTACTTCTACTCGTAAGTTATTGTATCTTTTTTTTTTTCCTAGTCAGCTACCTTGTCAGTATGGAGTTTGATTTTTCTGATGTCCAAAGAAGGTATTCAGAGAACCTGACTGAAATGTTTCTATATGTTTGTTGAACTTCTTTTGTTGAGGATTGCTTGTGCATCATTATAGGCTCTTCTTGTAAGGGGCTTCTTAAAATATGACCCATTTAGTACTGTTTTGAAAAAAAATCAGTACCAAACTTGTGTATGCAGAAAGTCAGGTAAAGATTTTTAGTAGGGCTAGAAACTACCTTATTGTTGTATAATAATGCCATCATTCAAGCCTAGCCAGGAACTAAGCACTGTATGGCTGCTTACTCACCCTGCCATCCCCCACGATGGGATGGGGAGGAGAATTGAAAAAGAAAGTAAAACTCATGGGTTGAGATAAAAAACAGTTTAAGAATGGAAATAAAATATAATAATTGTAATGAGAAGGGACGTGACAAAAAAGAGAAACAAAACCCAAAAAAGGCCAGTTATGCCCACTGCGCTTGCTCACCACACGCTGACCAATGCCCGAGCAGCGATCTGCCCCTCCCTAGGCCAGCTCTCCCCAGTCTATATACTGGGCGTGACATCCTATGGTATGGCATTCCCTTTGGCTAGTTGGTGTCATTTGTCCTGGCCATGCTTCCTCTCAGCTTCTTGTGCATCCCTTCGCTTGCAGAGCTCTTGATGCTGAAAAATCCCTGGTTTAAGATTAGCACTACTTAGCAGCAACTAAAACATCAACGTGTTAGCAACATTGTTCTCATACTAAATTGAAAACACAGCATTTTACCAGCTACTAGGAAGAAAATTAACTCTATCTCAGC
Organism: Urocolius indicus; assembly: GCA_013401255.1. Taxonomy (NCBI): domain Eukaryota; kingdom Metazoa; phylum Chordata; class Aves; order Coliiformes; family Coliidae; genus Urocolius; species Urocolius indicus. Next base: position 231,926 of record WBNH01009867.1, read on the forward strand.
CAAAACTGGGACAAACAATACAAACTAAGCGTCCGTCATCACTTCTTGAAACAGAGAAAAGGTGAGAACAGGTTTTACAGTGCTGTAGACAAAAAACAAACAAACAAACAAAAAAAAATAAACCACCAACCAAAAAAGACCCACCAAACTACAAATTCCAATATGCAAGAAGTAGCCTTCTTTGGTAATATAACCTTCTTTGGTAACATTTCAGTAATGACAAATGTAAAAAATGTGTATTTTCACATTCACACATCAGAAATTAACACTTATTAAATACTGTTGTCAAACTATCCAAATCCACTTGAAAACTTAATCTATTCAAGTAGTTGAGCTTCCCATCACCCTTCTCTCTCTCATTTCTTTTGAGCAGCACAAACCTCAGTCATGGATGACCTTTTACAAATGACTTCCAATAACTACAGCTGAATTCAAGCACAAGAGTTGGTCATAAAAGGTCATACTCTAGTTATACAAAACATAGATAAATTTGTATTCCCTGCAGCAACTGATAGCTTTGAGTTTTTGCTTTGTGTCTGACCACTCTTAATTCAGAACCATGCACTAGGAAAGGTTATGTTCTAGTTTTGTTTCTCTTTGCCTTTCTCTTCCTAGTTTTCTTTCACTGTAAAATTATACCATTTAGAGGGTTTTTTTGAGTTTTCCGTGCATTAAAGTTTTATTTCAAGAGGCTCCTATTTCACCTGTTCCTTTTCCCCTGTGTTCTTTACCAGTGGATTAATTCCAGATCTTCTTGCACATAACTTTTGTAAACGTGAGTAGTGTCTTTTTCTAAGTGTCACATTCTCACTGGGGAATATTTTCCTTTTAAATGAAATAAGTTCAGAAAAGTTATTTGAGGCCAATATGCTAAGAGCATGCCTTAGAGTGACAAATTTAGACCTTAAACAAAGAAAAATGGCAGATTCATACAAGTACAGTTTATTTATGTAGACATAACTCAGAATGAGTAGTAAATTGAAAGAATATGTGCTCTCATCACCACTGGTCACTTCCTGGCTGTATGCTGTATAGACAATTAATCTCCTTTTAATTTCTGAAATACAGAAACTGTAGACTAAGGCTTCCCATGGAGACTTTGCTGTGGGACTCTACTTTGTAATTAGTGCCAAGAAACTGGATTTTTTCCACCCGTTTGAGTTTGCTGCGTGCCCATCTTGCACACACCACTGCTCCTGATTAACAGCAGAGCAGCTTTGTAGCTCAGCTGTTTGTGCTGCAGTTGTCTCTGCAGGTGAGTCAAAATAAGCTTCTGTGGACATAAAGCTGTAGGAGCTTGTGCTACTTCCCATTGATACTGGCATCTTCACCTTTGTATGCCATTCCCAGGATATTCTAATTAAGATTATAGGGAGATAGTGTGCTTCAGAGCTGGATATCAACTCATTTTCACTACAAATGAAAAACCAACAACTGATCTTTAGGATATGCTAGATTGGGTAGTCAATGCTCCATGTGGCTTTGACTCAAAAAATTTCAACCACAGTCTGTTTGGGGACAATCACATGTTCTTCATGTGGACAGAAACCAAGGAGGAACCAAAATCAAAGCTAGACTACTGCAACACTTCAGCCCTACTTTGAGTGCAATGCAAAGCTTCAGATGCCTAGTACCATAACAGGGTATACTGAAGAGACAGCTGTATGTCCACAGCTTTATTTCAGTATGGGCTCTTGAGTATGTAGATTCAAAGTCTAGCTGTTTTCCACAGGCTTTTCTATCATGACAGCTCTTACCATGCTGTTCTTAAAGTAAACCTCAGATAGTTTGTCTTCAGGGGAGAAAAATCAGGGTCAACCATCCTTCATTTAACACATACTAAGAACTTTGATATAGGAAAGCATAATGGACCAGCTGATGAGTGGAAACAGCTTCTTTTGTGTGAAACTTATCTTGTGAAGATAACTGCATAAGAAATTGAGCTCAACACTGGAAACACTGGAGCATAGTCAAAAAGGCATTTTAACAGATTATGTGACCTATCCTCTGGCTGATCGTAATACGAAGCACCATAAAGCACCATACATAACTAGCAACAAGAAAGTGGAAGCTGGTGGTCCACAGGATTTCAAATGAAAAATCAATTGCCCTTGCAGTGTGAAAACTGAGGCAATTTCTACCATAGGATTTGAATCACATTATGATAGAGTTTCAGGAAATGCATCTACTAAGCCATAATTAATTGATCCTTGCCTGCCTAATTGCAGGTGAGTAGGAATCCACAATTTGCTCCATTTAAGAGAGCAGGAATCTGAAAAAGTTGTGAAGTGATTGGATAAAAGAAAAAAAGCCTTTCAAAGTAGTTACACAGTGAGCTGTGAAAAAAAAAAAAAAAAAAAAAAAAAGAAACAAACTGTTCTTGTTGTTAGATACAGGATAAATGCCAAATAGGCATTGAATATACACATGATGTTCAGCTGGAAACCATCCAAACCATGATATCAATATTGTGTTGATGATAAAACCAAATATGCTGTCTGGCGTGTTTCCATTGTCTCAAATCTTCCATCCTTAAAGGAAAAAGGTGACAAATTTTTGCTTTCCCTTTTCCCAGACATATAAAGCACAACCTTCTAGAAGCAAACTGGAAAACAAGCCTGCTTACTAATTCTGTTAGAAAATATTTATCAATGCTAATGAGGCAGAGAGGAAGTAAAACTTAAAAATTTTAATTACCTTACATTCTAACATCTCCTTACCGTACGTACAGTTACACAATGTTAGTAAATGCAGGATTTGGTCCAGAAGTGGACTTGAGTTACACTCCCACCTCCACTTTACGCATAATAGAATTAATGAATGAGGGACCTATTAAGGGTCCTATTAAGACTAATGTTTCTTTTGTCAGTCCTGGGTTGGTTTGTTTTTTTTTTTCCTTTGGGGTTTCTTCTTGTTATGACTTTGTTAGATAGAAATTGAATGGTGTATGTTAATCAACACAGAACATTTGGCTACTTGAGCTTGCAGAAACATTTTGTTTCCCAGGGTCCTTTGAACTTCCCAGGGAACAGTTCTGCATCCTTATTAGAGACTGACAATTAAAGGTCTGTTTTCATATCAAAAGTAATCACAAAAAATTAGCTAGGGAGACCTTGGAATGCTGTGAGAGTTTCCATATTTTGAGATGGCCAACTTTCCTTCATTCACTTCAATCATTATCAACTTGGGTTTCTTCTTATGTTTCCTGCTGCCAGGGCAACTTGTGAGTTGGCATCATGACAAGTGAGAAGGATTATGCAATACCGTGAAGACGTGATTAATACATTTTAGGCCATTCTAATGATATTCAGTTGCATAATTATCATAAAGGTGCAAAAGTAATCTGAACTAGTTTTTGAATGCAATGATGTAGATGAGCAGTTTCAGTTTTTTAAATTCCTTGTTAGAAGAAGGAGGAAATGCTATGCACATCTGCAGGACCTGTGTTGCTTGCAAGTCTCAGAGATTCTGTGCATAATTTCTAGGAAATCTGTAGTTCTGTCCTAAATATTTTAATCTCTGTGTGCTAAATTACATGCTTTCACAGAAGATAATCTAATAGTGTCACACCTTCTCCATTTTAAGTCTGAAAACAAAATCTGAGTGTTTCTTCCTCAGGCTCCGACATGTGTGAAAGTGCTGTGGAAGTTTGTTTGGTTTCCTTTCACTTCTCAGAATCTGCTCTGGCAGATTAGGAAACTAGTAATGAAAGTGAGGGGAATCGTAACCAAATAGGTTGCATGTGTGTTTATTTAGATCTATAAAAATAAAGTAAAATCCAAAGTTGTTAGTCTTTCTGTCATGAATTGGAAAAACAAAATTAAACCAATATTAGATTACTGAACTCCCTCTTCAAAGCTCATTTCTTAGCAGTGCCATTCCCACCTGCAGTTAAGTGAATATTGCTGTTTCAGACTATGCTTATGGCAGTTTCAGAGCAACGCTGAAGGTCCCTTTTGCCCCCTGGGATTCTCCTCATTTTCATCAGTCTGCTTGGAAACCCTCAGACACTTATGAACAGAGAGAGAAATTTTTGTTCATCTACTGCCTTGCTGTCGTGCCACAAATACTAGTTGCATTATGTGAAAACTTAATTAAGGAAACTAACTTTTTATTCCACAGCCTTAATCTTATTGATGTTGATGATGGATGTTTAAAGCATAAATTAGGATTTGGTTTTAGGGAGGGAAAAAAGAAAAAAAGAAATCCTTTGTTGCTAAGACTTGTAGCAGTCACGTCACATAAATTGGCAGATCTGTGTATTTAAGGGATTTTATACTCTAATTAAATGCAGTAGTAGTCTTTTGCCTTTTGAAATGAAACTTTTTTTTTCTACATACTTAGGGAACATGCTGTCAAAATCCTTACTGTATCCAACTATTTGAACACAAGAAACAGCATCAAGCTGTTATTTGTTCTGTTGTACTTGTATTTCCAGTCTGAATCTTTTGTACCTGGTGATCTTAATTATATTGGAGCTGGAAGTAGTTTAACATTAAAGGAATTACACCAGACTAATCTCTAAACCTGCACAAATATCACATTCCTGTGTATGGAGGTAAGCAGGGCATAGTGTACATAATTATGTGTTGTTCTCTGTGTAGGTTACGTGTGTTAAGGCTGAGGAGTCAGTCTTGCAGTTCCTCGTGACAGTTATGGCACACTCTCATGTGTTGCAGTGGTCACTTACCTTAGCAAACAAGCATTATTCCTCTCAGTAAGGTAAACTTCCTTATAATATGAACAAGCAAGCCAAAAAAAAAAAAAAAAAAAAAAAGAAAAACCCAACTTGCCCTGGAAACAGGAATTAGTATACTAATTGGTGTATGAAAATACAGAGAAATCTTGTAAAGAATGTTTGCTATATTTTTTTTTCAAAAAGGGATATAGCTTGAGGTCAACCAAAGGAAGCTATGTATCTCAACCATCCATTGTACTTTACGAGATTAGAGAGACAGAAGAAAATCACTGAAAATGAATGGGAAGAGGTTGGTTTCTACAGTCCTGGTGCAAAAACATTGGTGGAATCCAGTTGCACCAGTTTAGCCTCAGAGCAGCAGGAAAGCACAGCCTCAGCAAACATGAATCGTTTGTGCTGGTAAATACATCTTTTGACTGAAAGAGTGAATTGTAGCTGTCTGATTAAGACCTTTTGATTTGCTTTGATTTTGATTTGTTTTCAAGGCTGGTCGGATGGCACTATTTGAGTCCATTTAGGAGCAGTTTGCCAGGTAACAGGTAGAAAAAAGAATTTTCAAGAGAAGTATAGAAGACCAAGCCATTCACATGCAGTCTGAGTTGCATATGTGTGTCTCAGACTGCATTGTCTACCAATTGGACAACTTCCAGATAAATTTCTGGGTGGAAGTAAATTTCCCATTCAGTTTGATGTTCATGCATCCATTCATCTTGCATAAGTTGCCACCTTATTGTAGTGGCTCTGGAAAACCTATTGTAAATTTTTAATTTTAGCATGTGTAGGTCTACAGGTAATGAAATTTCTGGCAAGTCTCAAGCAATCATGAAACTCATCCAGGTGCTGTCTGTGGGACTAGCTAACATATTCTGACACTTCTGGTTTTGTCAATGTCCCATTGCTTTACACCCTCTGAATTTGGAGTGCTTTCTCTAGTGGGGCTTGATGCCAATTGTCACCACAGAGATCACAAGGCACCTAAACAAAAATATCCTTCTCAAAATTAAGGATGCTATAAGTAAAACAGAGATTAGTGGCTAGACATTGTAAGAGAATTCTGGGCATTTAAAAAACAAATGACACAAAAATTGCAGGACAAATTAAATTCTAGCTAGTTTCAATGACAAAGCCTTCTGCTGCCCTACTGTTAGCTATCAGCTGGAGTCTGAACCTCTTTTCAGCACTATAGGTGTTGTTCATACTGTTTCACCACTTCTTGCAGCTTTTCTCCTGAAACAAAAGTACAGTACACATGAGGATTTTACAGGCTTCCCCATATAATGGTGCCAATGTATTTCCACTCTAATCTGCAGCATTTCTGTTATTACAGACCTTGGTCTCTTCTGAGCAAAACTGCTGACTGTGCCAAATTCGCATAGTTGTTCTGTGGTGAGGACAAGGATCATCTGGCAAATAAATGGAGATCAGAGTATTCAATTTACTGGTGACCTTGAATTTGATCTCTCTTCTGTCCTTAACAGCCTAGTCAATCTCTGTCCTGTTTAACTCATGTCATCGTTACTGATATATCATGCAGAGACTCCTGCAACTGCTTTTTCCTTGATCCTGTAGTATTTAAATTGCCAAAAGAAATAACTATGAGTGATCAAGGAAAAAACTAGAAGAAATTATTCTTCACCTTTTCCTTAGCGATGTCAGGAATGGCCACAAAGGTCTTTCCCAGTGTTTCTGTTCACTTTTTTATATTTGGCTGAGGTGGAAGCTACAAGTTTGATTGATAATGCAATTTACATCTCAAGGCATCACTGGAAATACAATGGCATGAAAGGCTATTCTGGTGGAGCACTCTTTTTCCCTGGGGCTGACTTTAGAAGCTCATTGATGTCACTTCCTTCCTCAGTCAGCAAGTGAATTTTCACTAATTCTCAAGACCAGCTGTCCATGCTGTCAACAGAAAGTTATTAAAATTCCTTTAAAGTGAATCAAAATAGCCTAAAAACAAATGTACTGGGAAACAGGAAAGCATCAGTATTCAAAGTCCACAAACCTTTGAGCAAAATAGTGTTGATCTAACCAGAGATTTCAAACACTCTGCTTTCCTAGCAACTTGTATATCATTAGAGAATGCTAAAAACACATACTCCTTTAATCTTCTGTTACCAACAACCTATTGGGTTAAAATGTTAGTTACAAGAATAAATACTCTTTCTCACAAAGATGAACTCAGTGAACAAGGGAATACATTTTGAGAAGTCTCCCTTAAGTGATGGGAAGGGTAGCCCAAAAAAAGTATATTTTTTTATATCTAGCAAATAAGAACACAAGACAAGCATGCAGGAAATAATTGATGTAAGAGACAATCTTATAATATAGCCTAAAGTGATTAGCTTTATCTGAATTATCTAAAATGCTTTCATTGAGGAGTATTCTCAGAGACAAGTAGGAAAGATCATTTTCCTTTGGTTCATATAGTCTTTGTACTGTATTTTAACAATATATTTTTACTTCATTTAAAAAATCTTGTGCCTCATGTATCAGTAAAAAGAAAAAAAAAAAAGAGTATTTTTTTCCCATGCTGGAGCTGGCAGCCAACCAGGCTAGGCAGGATCCTCTGACAGTTAGTAGTGATGCTGACAGTTTGTAAATAGTGTCCTATCATTCTTATTTAAAAAAAAAAAAAAACAAAACAAAACCTCGGAGTATGCACATTGCCTGGTTGGACAGGTAAGTGTGAAATTCCTCACTTTCCCCAATATGTGTGGATGATCTCCAGTAGTAAAAGGAGAGTAATTGATACCAGCTGCCCTTTTGACAACTAGCACGTGGGAACAGTAAATGAGGCAAAATTACCATCTCTTTTGATCTAAAAGGAAAGAATAGGTTTGAGGTGTCATTGCTGCTAGTGTCCCAGATAGCTAATAGAAAAGCAGTATTCTGCCTAGGCTTCCATCATGTTTTCAGGAGCACGCTGAAGGACACAGCAGAAGGAGGCCAGAATAAGGAAGCAAGACCATAATTTAACATGCCACTTTGTGAATATTATCAGGATAGAATTTCTGCCTTGAGCCAGCTGGTGCCTAACCTCAGTCTTGACAGAGGAATGTAATTTTATTTTAGGGCGGTGGCAGAAGCTGCCTTTCTCCTCCAGTAGTCAAATCCTGAGCTGGATGCTACCAGTCTCTCAGGCACGTATACATGCAGCAGTACATCTCACAGCATTCAGATGCTTCATAGCACATATTTGAAAACTGTTGTCATCACTTTGAATGTAGCAATTTCTCATGGGGTTCCCAGTTAGCAAGACTGACTATCTATCTCAATCTTCTTTTTATCAAATCTTAATTGAGAGAGGTTTGGATTTCTTTTACTTTAGGTGGATTTCCTTTTTGAAGTTTTAAGTAATTTGCATGTGTAAAGTTCTTTGCTGGATTCACTGTTTTTTTTTTTTTCCCTGTATGTACATGATCATATTCTTTAAAATATATACAAATGAATTATTTTCTTTCTCTTTCAGAGTCTGGAGAAAAAATTCAACAGCAGATAATCAATCAGGTATTTTGTCACTTTCATACTTCTCATGACTTAATTTTTTGTGTAGAAGGATTGTAGCAATTAAAGGGGAGAAATTCACAGAACAAGGTAATATTTACTATATGTTGTGCTATGGACCATATATCAGACTACTTCCTGCCTCTGCAGATGTGTCAAATTTGCAGAAGTAGCCATGAGTTTGATTTAAACTTAAGAATTGGCATTTAAGCTGTTGCTCATCTACATCGCAATGCGTTGATAGTGAAGACAAAACCTAGACATAATCTGCTTACTGATACATGGTGTTTTTTTGTGCAGAATTGTGCTTTTGTAAAGAAAGATAATAATGTCTCTCCTGTTTTTCAATATTGTTTAGGTTTTTGTTTCTTCTGTAAGTTTTCGTTGAGGCTTCACTAAACTGTGACATTGCCTGAGAAACCATTTTCTGTCTTGTCTTCATTACTGTATAAGTAAGCAATAATAATTTAGAAAAAAAAACCTTTATACATTGCATTTTAGCATTTCAGCATCAGCAAAAGTATATAAGAACTGCACTGAGAATTTTTCCTCTAACCAGAAAGAGAAGAAGAAACCCAGAGTTTGCTTTCCTAAATTACATGATTCTATGTTCTTTCGAACTGAAAGGATCTGGCTTGTACAGAAGCATTATGCTTCTTCTCTTTCTTGGCTTTTTGTCCTCTTGCTGAATGCTGTTAACCAGATGGCAAATAAATGGGTGTCTGTATTGCTCATGAGATTGATTTTGAAAAGTCATTTAAACAGTCATTAAAATATTTGTATTCCAGCAATTACCTTCCCTTAAATAGTCTTCCAAGCTGTAAATTCAGACATTGCCATAATTACATCACTATTATCTGTAAATTGTTCATCTAAATGAAAGACTAACCTATCAGATGGCTGACCATCTGAGGCAGCCTGCTTTCGGTCTAACAGCATTTCTCCTGTTGTGGCACACAAAGGCACTGATATCATTGGGTCCCTTTCAGTGGCCTGAGCTGGCACTGCTCCTGAGTAAGCCTTTATGTGTCTGAAAGTTTATGGGAAGTCTGGTCCTGTGACACCAAAGAATATCCAGAGTTGTTACAACCTTCCTGTTGGGGGCATCGCTTTTTTCTGTTGTATCTAGTGACAGGACAAGGGTTAATGGGAAAAAGCTGGAACACAAGAAGTTCCATTTATAAACATAAGGGAACACTATTTTACTGTGAGAGTAAAATAGCGTTTTACAGGCTGCATAGGGAGGGTGTGGAGTCTCCTTCTCTGGAGATTTTCAGAACCCACCTGGATGCGTTCCTGTGTGGCCTGATCTAGGTAGACGTGCTTTGGCAGAGGGATTGGACTAGGTAATCTCTGAAGGTCCCTTCCAACCCCCACTATGTGTGATTCTGTGATTACCTTGAGAAATTCATGGATGAATATGCTTAGCCCAGTATACAACATTACATAAGCAAAGGAAACTATTTTTCTAAATAAGGATAGAAACATTTTGAAACTTAATGGAAATTCTGTGCTTTGACTGAGAGTTTGTATCTTAAAACAAGTCTAATTAACTTTTGTAAACTAAACCGAGTTTTAAAATTAGGCTGAAATATCTTGCAAAACTGGTTTTGGGAGTCTTTGTTGGCCAGAAGGGGGGGCACTTGTATTTTTAAAACACAACTTGAAGCTACATTGGCAGGGTCGTGAATTGGAGACCTAATTCTGCACATTTTGTGTCTGACAAAATCAGCTCTGTGGATGACATTGACCTGTTCTGAGAAAGAGTGTATCGTGATAAAAGGACATTTGACACAAATGCAAAAGGTGGATTAGGTGCCATGTTTCCTGTATCCAGTCTTGGCCTTTTCCTGTGTGCCACTGCCTCGCCCTCTTCGAATTGCTCACTTGTTCTGTTTCACTGCAGCTAACTTAAGAATACTTAGTTTTGCAGAAAAATTACATTGCCTTGATATGTGGAGGATGTACTTAAATAAAGCTGTACATGGTGATTTATGGACAAATGGTAGGCATTCCCTTTTGAATGGATACTAGTGAAGCTGGTGACACCCCAATCCATATAAACTTTATTTGGACCTCCAAGACATGGAAGAACTTTTAAATTAGAAATCAATTTTATTTTCAAGCCTATGGTTTAGAGCACAATTGCAGAGGAACTACATATTTGATTTGTAGTAATATGACTTCAGTAAAATAATTGACCTGAAGTTGATCCTAATGGAACATCTCCTATAGAAGGATTCTGGCTTTTTTCAATACTGAACTTGAAATTTTCTATGCTGGATAAGATACTTATCTGGCTTAAGATCTTCTAGTCCCCTTTAAGTTAGTGCAACAACACTGATTTAAACTGGCTGCCACAAATTTAAGTGAGGGAGAAGTATCTCTGCAGAAGATGAATGATGTTGCAACTTGACAGGAGCAGAAGTGCAAAGCGCATATAGCAAGTAATGTCTTGTTGAAAAGTAAAACAGAGAGAATATGGGGAAATGATAAAGCTGCTGTCCTAACAATCTCCTGCTAGATAAACCCCTCACTATCTGTGGGTATCTGGGACCTCTCACATCCTGAAGACTACTGTAGTTTCCACATAGTTCTTAGCTCTTTCTGAAGTCATATTTGGTGAAATATGACATAGATAAAACACTGAGGTAGGATCTGCTTTGCAGAAATCTTTGTCTACAGTTACCAGCTTCAGTGGCTCTTGTTCCCTTTGATTGTAAGGTATTTGCTAGTTTTCCTTGAGCACCTTTTTTGTCGTCTGTGTATCATCTGTGCATATTTTGCTTAACAGCAGCGATCACCTGCCACTTTGCCTGCACAGAGACATCCAAAAATGGTATGTACTCTGCTTTTCAATACCTGTTTTTAGCTACCTTTGCAACTTCAGAGTAAACCCTAGCACCAATATACAGCCTGATTATCTGTAACATGTTGATTACTGCTAAGGTAAATGCAATGAACAAACCTTGTGCTAACTGTGTACAAGTCTTGGCTAAAAAAACACATTATAGTCTGCTAATCAAAATGTGTCTGAAAGCAATCCTTCATGTTTCATCCTTACCATTCCAATTCACCTATGTTGTCTTAATTTATACTCCTACATGGGATTTTGGCCAGTGCTTCCCAGAAGTGTCAACAAGACTATGCATACTTGCATACAGAAGCTGAAGTTTTTCGCACAGACTTTTGGGTTAAAATCCCAGCTGTCTTTGAGACAAGACTTGAGCCTGTCCCTTCTGCAGAGAAGCTGCAGGTTGTGTCAGGAGGCTGGTGCTCTGCAATGTCTATCCCACTGTTCTGCCCCTGAGGAGCTCTTATCATAGAGTCATAGAACAGTTTGGGGTGGAAGGGACCTTGGAGATCTAGTCCCACTATGGGCAGGGACATCTTTCCCTAGACCACGTTGCTTAAAGCCACATCCAACCTGGCCTTCAACACTTCCAGGGATGGGGCAGCCAGAGTTTCTCTGGAAAACCTATTCCAGTGTCTCACCATCCTCACAGGGAAGTGCTTCTTCCTTATGTCTCATCTACATCTCCCCTTTCAGTTTGAAGTGATTACCCCTTGTCCTATTACTACATGCCCTTGTAAAAAGTCCTTCTCTGACTTTCTCTTCAGCCTCTATAGGTACTGGAAGGTTGCTCTAAGGTCTTCCTAGAGCCTTCTCTTCTCTGGGCTCAATGGTCCCAACTGTTTTAGCCTGTCTTCACTGGAGAAGTGCTCCAGCCTTCTAGAGAAGGTAACCTTTCTCTAGACCCACTCCAACAGGTTCAGGTCATTCTAATGTTGGAGACTCAAAAGCTGCATGAAGGACTCCAGGGAGAGTCTCACAAGAGCATTTTCTTTTGTTCCAGACTGATCAGGGTTTGTCCTGATACCATCCTATGCCTCCTTCTAGTTCGGATAACGTAGCAGTCCTTCACTTATCAAATAATAGATAGTACTAACATGGTGAATCTCAAAAAAAAAATGTAGGAGGAAGTAATATTCAAATACAAATAGCACATTTATTTAAGAACCTTTTCAGTATCTTTTTGGAGGAAACTTTCTCAGGCTGTATAGACAGGAACATATATGCAATGTATGAAGATAGAAATATCTCTATTTTATGAAGAATAATTTTTCTTGTGCAAAAAACCCAAGCATTATAGTATGCAACAGACTAAGAGGATTGGATGTTCAATGGAAATATTGAAAGAAGTGGAATGAGTTTTGATCAGTGAAAGGCAGCACAAGCTGCAAAGTTGGACTGCAGTCCTGATTCTCAGATTTCTGTTTCTTCCTGCTCCATAAAATAGCAAGGGTTTTCTACCAGTGTTAATCAGAAATTAAGAATGACAATATTCACATGGGTTAGGCAATTATTATCTTTCCCTTTGCGAACATGGAAAAATGAAGTGTGAAGGTCAAGGGACTTGCTTAAAGCTACAAAACCAAACACTGTGGTTCTGGCCAACACATCTACCCTCAACTTACAGTGCTGTTCCATCTCAAGTTTCCTCTGCATCAAGGAGGGATGGTTTTTGAACTAGTTAGTGTTTGGATGCCACACTAATCATCTGTGGCATTGGTTGCAGATTAGCACATACTAGGTGGACAGCTATACAAAAAACCTGCTACAGAATGAACTATATTATATTCTTGTACCTATGATAAGATATGCCCTCTACCTATGAGGTAGCCCTCTTTAGAGAAAATAGGTTATGCTACCTTTCAGTCAGTGTGAGGAGGGAGTGCACAGTGCATAATCCCCTTTGTAAATTCACGGCCTATTTTGTTATACAGTAATTTATGAATGCAATTAATTGTCAAGTATTATTCTTTTTGTAAAATTGAACACATTAACTTGTTTAAAAGGGGTATGAATATATACAATCATAGATTTGAGATACTTGCCTGTCTAGAGTTCATTATACATTTCTATATATATTTTTATTTTCCAATAAAGTAATCTAATTTGAATGAAATGCTGATAGGGGTTGAGGGGAAAATGCTTTGAGACCTCTAGAGATCTTACTATCTCTTGCAAAGCAATCTGGGGGAAATTGAATTCTTCATTCCTGAATATACATTAATACTCTTCACCTGAACCTACTTTCATTTGAAACTTTTCTTACTGTTTCTAAAAGAGCAAGATACCTCATTTATGTTAGCAGATAAGTGTGTTTACCTGCAGACGAGAAAACATCCCTGTGGATCTTACCGCAGCTACTAATGTGAGAAACACTGCATTACATTACAGGCCTCTCTTCTCAAAGAGCATGTGAAGTTTTGTGGGGAAGGAGTACGGTTGTTATTGCGTATCGTGGTTGTAAATGTGCCTTAGGGAGACCTGTCCGGTCACAGTGTCAGACCATCTCCCTCTCAGTCCTCCTGCAGTAACATTTGAAGCTGGGGCAATTTTAGACAACTTTGAGACAGGTAGAAGAGATCAGCAGTGTGAAGGGTCAAGGCTGATCAGAGGGGAAGTTTTGTCCTTACTGGAGCAAAGGCGATCCTTGATATCTCAGCTCCAAATCTATTTCAAGAGAGGGCAGAGAGCTGCCCAGTGAGCACAGATGCAGGTGGTGAGCCACCATGTTGTCACTGCTGCCAATTGAGTACAGGCAGTTGAGAACTGGAAGGGAGAGATGGGATAGGGAAACGTGACTGAAACCCCTTCAAAACTAGACTGCCTCTTGTGTCACTGCTTGTAAGGATATCTTGTTGAATAGCTTGTTTGTAGCTTGATATTTGCAGATGAATTAATCCCTTTTAAGTACCTGACTCAAAACCTTTTGGACTTAGAATCATATTGTTTCCCCATATAACACATGCTCTTTGCTGTATTTTTATTTCAAATGTCTTAATGAGCATCCAGGGTCCACATTTTGGCTACTCAAAACAAACATCTAAGCACCTATTTAAGTAGCTATGTCTTCATTGTGGTTCGGGGGGACAGGTTTGGAAGGAAACAGAGTGTTTAAATCCAACTCAAGTCCAGATTTGTGACAACTTCCGCTCAGTTGTCAGCTCCCAGAGGAGGCAGGTGAGTCTCCATAGGCTTGTTCCTCTGTGGGTCCAGGTGTGCCCCAGTGTCCTGGGTTTGGCCAGGATAGAATTAACTCTCCCCAGCTGCTGCTGGGGGGTGTGGCCAGGCTGTTCAATCCCACGTGACATCACGCTCGGGATATCAGGGCAGCAGCTGGGCTGGGGTGGTGCTGCGGCCAGTGCAGCCACTGCAGTTCTGCCGTCGGGCTGAGAGCGGTGAGCGGTTACATTGGGCGTTGCTCATTTTTCTTTGTCCTTTGGCCATCATTGTAACTGCCTACTCATTGTGGGGTTCTATTAAAACTGTCCTTATCTCAACCCAGAAAGTTCTACAACTCTCTCTTGATTCTCCTCCCCATCCTGCTGAGTTGGGGAGGAGTAACTGGGTGGTTTGGTTATTGTTCAGTTAAGGCTAAACCACCACACCCAGTGTTGGCAGGACTGATCCAACCTAGCACTTACATCAGTGTGGTGGAAATCCAGAAACAAGCCATCTCACCGGGAAAGCTCAAACCTGTCAGACTGGACCACATGAGGTACAGGTATGCCGGACCTCGTGCCTTTTTAACTCGTGTATCTCTCCTGTATATCAAAGTGAGCTAGAGAGAGAAAAAAAGAGGCACATCTGACAGTTTACAATATTCCCTGGAAGAGGGGAGACAGAGTTTTAGGCCCAGCAGGAAGGGTTAGTTAATCTCTGGGGTTAACGCCCAGCAGTTAGATTACTCTCCCAGGTAATATCTCTCTTCATGCAAATGGGACAGTGGGGACCAGGTCTCTCTTGTGCAGTCTGCATGTTAATCAGCAAGTGCCAAGACATGGTCCCTAATAACTCTGAATAAAAAGATGTTGGCATCTAGCCTCAGGCATCAACTCTTGTCATTATAGAAGAAACCAAATGTTTAAAATATGAAATACAGTAAAAAATGCCTGCCTAGGTGAAGGCTGGGGACATGGA
>WBNH01009868.1:7663-20724 GCA_013401255.1 Urocolius indicus
CCCCCCCCAAGCTCTGGGTGCCCCCCACCCTGATGCAGGGCCCCCCCCAGTCCCCGGGGCTGGCAGCACCCCACACACGCAGGGGGCCCCTTCCTGTGTTTGTTGAGACACCGTGAGTCAGGCGTCTGGTTTTTGGTTTAAGCCAATATTTACCAGCCCCGAGCTGCCAAAATAAAGCCGCTGCTTCACCAGTAAATACACGGCTGACATGGGGGTGGGGTGAGGACTGGTCCTCTGTGTGTGTCCCTCACCACAGTCACCCCCTTCCACCTCTCCAGTGCCCTCACTGTCCTCCTGGCAACACTCCAACAACGGGGACACCCCCAAATCCCCACCAGCTTCACCAACACTCGGCCCAGACCTGCTTCTTCTTCCCCTGCTGCATCCCCCTCCCTCCCTCAGAAAGGGGGTGACCCCCAGTGCAGGGCTCAAGGGCATTTCAGGCCCCCCCAAGCTGAGCTGCCTCTGCTAGTGGGGGGGGTCCCTGGCTGTGGCTGCCCTGGGCATGACCATAGCTGGGCACGGGCTGGGTGCAGAGCCCCTGGGGGCTGGGCCCTTGGCAGACAGGGCTGCCAGCACCCCCAGTGTGTGGCCAGGGTGGGATGGGGTGCTGCATGGAGCTGAGGACCCCACACAGATGGCAAAGTGAAGGAGAGACCCCCATGTCCCCTCACTGTGCCCAGGCTGCCTGTTTGCCACAGGAGAGGGGCTGCTGTCCCCATCTCCATCCCAACCTTCCCCCAGGCCTCATCCTGCACCCATGAGGACCTGGTGGCTTCCTGCCAGGACCACCACGATGAGGCTGAGACCCACCCAAAGGCTTTCACCACCCACCCCAAGTTTCAAACTAAGATCTAGGTCAGCTTTTCCTCCTGCTGCAGTTCTGCCAAGCCAGGTTTGCAGGGGGCAGCAGGTCCCTGGGGCATCTCCTGCCCTGCCCCAACACTGCTCTCCCTTTCCCCTGCCAGTGGGGACCCCAGTGCCTGTGCCACACTCCCAGCTGTGTCCCTGCTGTCTCTGCAGGTGCAGATCCTCACAGGGCTGGTCACCCTTGTCCTGTAAACCAAGCTTCACTGTCACATGCCCAGTGCAGAGCTGCTTGGGGCAGTGGGGAGCAGCCCTAGGGCCACCTCATTCCCATCCTGTCCCCAGGCACAGGGATGCAGGGGCTGCAGACAGCACCAGAGAAGCCCAGACTCGCCTCCTGCTGCCTCCTCACAGCTCTGCCAGGTGGCTGCCTCCTCCTCCTCCCTCCCCAGCCTTCCAGGAGCCTATCTGCATTCCCTCCCCATGCCCCAGCCAGTGGCCCTGAGCTGGGCATCCCCTCCCTGCAGCTCTGCCAGGGGCACAGACACCTTGCTGCTGGCCCCACCTCACCTTGCCCCACATCTCCCACTCCAAGCTGCTCCACCAGACACAGGGGATGATGCTTCTGTAAGGCAGCAGGGCCCTTGGGAGGCTCTGGAGGTGCTTCTGGAGGGCAGTAGAGCCCTTGTGAGGCTCTGGAGGTGTTTTAGGGGGCAGCAAGGCTCTTGGGAGGTTTTGGCAAAGGCCAGCAGCAGCCCTGGGAAAGGCAGCAGGGACTCTCACCCCTTTTTGGCCACTCAGCCCCTCTTCAACCGCCACTTTTCCTCTGGCCTATTTTTGCCTTATTTCAAGCCTGTCCTGTGAGGTTGCTTTTCATCTCTTTGCTCAGTCAGCTGGGACCGAGATCAGTGTTTCTGCTGTTTCATTCCCTTCCAGCCTGTGCTGGGCTCTGTAGCTCTGACAGGTTTGTTCCCATTTCTCCATTTCATTTGCTGTCTCATCCTTTTCATTGATCTTTCAATTATTTCCTTCAATTTGTTGCCTTCTCTCCCCCCACAAAATCTGCTTTTATCTGGCATAATCATAGAATCACAGAATCACAGCATGATGGGGCTGGAAAGGACCTTTAGAGCTCATCCAGTCCAACCCCCCTGCAGAAGCAGCTCCCACCTAGATCAGGTCACACAGGAACGTGTCCAGGTGGGGCTTGAAGCCCTCCAAGGATGGAGCCTCCACATGCTCACTGGGCAGCCTGGGCCAGGGTTCCCTCACCTCAGCACCAAAGGACTTTCTCCTCGTGTGCCAGGGTAACTGTTTGTGTTGCAGCTTCATCCCATCACCCCTTTTCCTGTCACTGGATACAATAGAAACAAGTGCTGCCCCAACCTCCTGACACCCACCAGTGAGATATTTGTAACTATCAATGAGCTNATTACTCAGTTTATAATCCAAATTCTACAAGCCAAAACGTATCATAGATTTTATTAGCACAGATATTCACTGCAAAACTTTCATCTTTTTCTAATCACACTATTTGCATGCAATCCTTTGTATGCTACAAGGGTTTTATATCAGCAGTTTCCCATCATCTCTTGTGTGCTGCCTTCTCTCTCACTTTGTTCATTTCTAGTGGGTTTAATTTACTTTGTTCTGCCCATTTTTTGACTCCTGTTTTAATGCCTCTTTCCCCATGCCTGACTTTCTCTGTCCATATTGTTCTTTTCCCTCCTCAGCCTTGTACTCTTTTTGCTTTTACAACTACTTGTGTTTGCTTTCATGCAGATGCACATCCCTGACTTCTATCTCTTGCTTGTCAAACCATCTGTTGATTTTTACATGTCCTTTCTGGTTTTGTTTTGGCTCTCAGTTCATCCCAAGCATTCAGAGGGTCTCCTCAGTAGGTTTCTTTAACCTCTGGAGTGTAATTTGTGCTTCTTTTGGTTTGTCAGAACATCTCCTCAGCTCAAGCCTCTTCCTCAGAGCACTCTTGGACCTGTCCCCCATCTCCCTCGCTGGGAATCAAAGTGACTTGGCTGAGACCTGTGCAGAGCCAGGATGGACTGAGGCTTGCTGAAGGTGAGCAACTGTAGGAGTGCTGAGACCACGAACTTCAGGAGGTGGGGGTTACACTTCAGGGAGTGTGGGGGGC
This sequence comes from Urocolius indicus, assembly GCA_013401255.1. NCBI lineage: Eukaryota > Metazoa > Chordata > Aves > Coliiformes > Coliidae > Urocolius > Urocolius indicus. The sequence continues at coordinate 10,620 of WBNH01009868.1, forward strand.
TCTGTGTCTGTGTCACACTCCCTGTTGCACTCTCTGTCCCTGCCCACTCTGACCTGCTGAGGGTCCCAATCCCAATCCCATCCATGACAGCAGGGACACCCCAGGCCAGCCCCAGGAAGGGGTTGGGATACAGGACACCAAGGGATCCAGTGCAAAGAACTTCAGGGTGATAAACCAGTGGGAGCAGTGACAGTAACACAGTGAACTAGAAGAGGGAGGTGATGGTCCTGGCTGAAGCTAACGAAGAACTGGCAGCACTGAGGGCATCCAGCTGCAGAGGTGATGGATTTGAATTCTACATTAGAAGAAAAAGTGACAACAGAAACCAAAAAGACTGCAAAAAGGAACAAGAAAGCACCAGACCCAAGGAATTGGAACCCTCACATGAGGGGAAGGTGAACTGGGAGTAGTTAACACCAGGGTTTGGGGGGTTTAACCACACAGGGATCTCTTGGTTTGGGACCATAAGAGGGATCCAGCTCAAGCTGTAATAATCTCTGTGCCAGAACAGAGCCCCAGGTCTTCTTTACAGTCAGAGGCCAAGACTAGATGCAGCTACACTCCTCTAGGAAGGAGTTTGGAAAGCAAAGGGGTTCAGTCCAAACTTCACACCAGAACCCCCTACGACACAGTGGTTATGGTCTGACTGTAAACACAGCCGTGGCTACAGGCACCTCCATGGGGAGGAAAGAATAAAGTCCTGCAGCGGAAGATGAATGAAGGGGAACCTGGGAGCTGTTTGCTATTGAAATTAGCACAGAGCAAAGTCCAGAGGCGGCAGCAGCCTCGGCGCGGGGCCCAAGCAAAGAGAAACCCACCTGAGCCAAGAACCACCGGCCTCCGTCTAAATGGGGGATTGTGAGGTGAAGCCGTGGGCATGAAGGGTTCTGAACCACAGCCAGGGGCAGGAAAAGGCTGGCATGTAACATCACACGAGCAAGCTCCCACAGCCCCGCCGCTGCCTGCCGGCACAGCGCTGTCCTGGGGCAATACACCCCAAACCGCCATGTGAACAACTCCGGGCAGAACTCAGGGAAACTGGGGCAGCGTGAATGTGAGTGGTGCAAAGCGAAACGGCATTTTAAAAGCGCTGAGAACCCAAAGTGAGCACAGCCGGTGGGTGGCACTGACAGGAGGCATGAACAGCGCCTGGAGCCTCTCAGCGCACCCACGGGAGCTCCTCAGCGCACCCACGAGCGCCCCTCAGCGCACCCGCGGGAGCCCCTCAGCGCACCCACGGGAGCTCCTCAGCGCACCCACGAGCGCCCCTCAGCGCACCCGCGGGAGCCCCTCAGCGCACCCACGGGAGCTCCTCAGCGCACCCACGAGCGCCCCTCAGCGCACCCGCGGGAGCCCCTCAGCGCACCCACGGGAGCTCCTCAGCGCACCCACGAGCGCCCCTCAGCGCACCCGCGGGAGCCCCTCAGCGCACCCACGGGAGCTCCTCAGCGCACCCACGAGCGCCCCTCAGCGCACCCGCGGGAGCCCCTCAGCGCACCCACGGGAGCTCCTCAGCACACCCACGGCCCCGGGGTGCGGCCGCGGCACCCAGCGGCTTTCCCTCCTGCCCCCGGCACCAAGTGCTCTGCAAGTGAGGGAAAATGTGCAAAGCGAGCTGCAAATATCGCAAAAAGAAACGACAGACCCTAAGCTGCGAGCTCCCCTCCGTGCCCGAGCTGCGGGCAGCACCTCTGCCTGCGTTTGGTGGGCATTCCTAAATCACAGCTTGGGAGGGTTGGAAGAGACCTTTAGAGCTCATCCAGCCCAACCCCCTGCAGCAGCAGCTCCCACCTAGATCAGGTCACACAGGAACGTGTCCAGGGGCCCTTGAAGGGCTCCAAGGATGGAGCCTCCACCCCCTCCCTGGGCAGCCTGGGCGAGGGCTCCCTCACCTCAGCATCAAAGGACTTTCTCCTCCTGTGCCAGGGGAACTGTTTGTGTTCCAGCTGATGCCCATCAGCCCTTGTTCTGGCACTGGATGCTACAGAAAAGGTGTGGCCCCATCCTCATGACACCCACCCTTTAGGTACTTGTAACTATTGATGAGATCCCCCTGGCTTCTCTTCTCCAGACTGAACAGCCCCATGTCCCACAGCCTTTCCTCAGCAGGAAGATGCTCCAGTCCCCTCAGCATCTTGCTGGCCCTGCACTGGCCTCTCTGCAGCAGTTCCCTGTCCCTCTGGAGCTGGGGAGCCCAGCACTGGCCCCAGGACTCCAGATGAGGCCTCAGCAGCTCTGGCAGAGCAGAGGGGCAGCAGAAGCTCCCTGGCCCTGCTGCCCACACTCTCTTGCTGCCCCCAGGCTGCCATTGGCTTCTTGCCCACGAGGCCACGTTGCTGCTCATGATCCCCCAGCACTGCCAGGTCCCTCTCCTGGAGCTGCTCTCCAGCAGGTCACCCCCTGCCTGTGCTGGTGCAGGGGGTTGTTCCTCCCCAGCTGCAGGACTCTGCCCTTGCCCTTGTTGAACCTCAGCAGCTTCCTCTGTGCCCAACTCTCAGCCTGTCCAGATCCCACTGCCTGGCAGCTCAGCCTCTGGGGAATCAGCCAGTGCTCCCGGTTTGATGCCAGCAGGGAACTTGCTGAGGACCTGGGACAGACGAGCTACAGCCTCTGCTCATGGAGCTCATTCTGCCCTGGGCTCCTGTGGAGTCAGAGCTCCCCCGAGCCTTCAGCTGAGAGCAGCATGGAGCTGTCTGAACTGTTTTTGCAGATGCATCTTGACCTTGGGAGAAGCTGTGGTGTGTGTCTGAGGTCAGAGGTTCTGGACTGCTCAGGGTTAAGCCCTATCTATAGCACAACATGAACTTGTGTACTTTTATTCTTTTCTACCTGTATTCTCTTCAGGTCAGCAATTTTCTGTGGAGTGTTTAGAGGTGGTGAGATGCTCTGACAGTGTGCAGCCTTTTCCTTTCATTCCAGGTGAACTGTGTAGGTTTTTTCCTGCCATTTCTGACTCTCCTGAGCCTTGTACCTTGTGAGTTTCACCAGTTTTGCTGGATGCTGTGTCAGCTGTAAATCCCTTTAATGGGACTGAAGGTAAGAGTTTGGGTGAGCATCTTGTATGCATGTCTCTGGAAATCTGCATTCCTCAGGAAAGTCACCAGGGCACAAGGTCTTTCAGGATATGGAAGGGTTCGTGGCCTTTCCAGAGTACTCAGAGTCCAAGTCCAGTGTTGTGCCTCAAACTTCAGTGTCAATATCTTCTGGGCAAGGCAGCTCCAGCTTCCAGTGGTGTGGTGTAGTCTGATGTTCTGAGTTGGTTCTTCTCTGTGGCATCATTCCAGGCTGTGTCACAGCAGCTCTGCTCTCCAGCCATCCTTTTGCATGGACTGGGTCATCTTCCCTGCATTCTTATGTTCTTAAGTCTTGAAGCTGGGCTTCTCACACACACACTGTCTCGATATGGACCTCGTGTAACAGGCTGTTACGTTTACCTCTTGTCCAGGGCTCCCATACAGACTTCTTGCCTCACTGCCATTGCTCTGTAGGTGTTCTTGTAGGCTGGCATTTCTGACCTGGATGCGAGTCTCCCCCAGAGATTTCTCCTCACCTTTGCATCGCATCATTGGTTGTGTTCTGTGTGGTGCCTGTCTCTGTGTGTGTTTGACTTGGAGCTTCTCTGCGTGGTGGAGTGGGGGCTGGGGTAGGTGGAACAGCAATATGAGTCTGTGTTCAATCTCCTTCTATGCCTGGATCATTTAGGCAATCATTTTAGTCATCTCAGATTGAGCAGGAGGCTCAGTGGACAGTCACTTACAGAGGGTTCCATGGAGATGTGGGAGTGGCTCTTCCATGGTGGTGAAGCAGACGGAATCTCCAAGGTGGCAAAGATGCTAAGTGCGAGGTTTAATCTTGTCTGCATTTGAACTAGAGGTGTTATTCCTGAGCAGAAACTGAAGCTCTGGAGTCTCTGTTGACCAGCATCTGGGTGACTTGCTCAATGTTTGGTTTTCAGATGCAGAGGTACCAGATGTGCAAGAAGAGACCGAGGAGGTGAAGATGGGTCATCTTGTGAGGCTGCAGGGAAGGAGTGGCTGCTGTCTGTGTTTCCACAACTCTCTCTGTTGTAATTTGAACATGGGAAGAGATGAGCAAAGTGAGATAGCAGCAGCAGAGGGCATTTGGCCAGGTGAGCTGTGAGGAGAGGGCTGAAGCAGCACACACTGTCAGGTGGTTGCTATAAGCTTCCCTTGCTTGTGTTACAGGTGGTGCCTGAGCCTCAACACATCAGGACACAACGACAAGCCCAGAGGGTGAGTAGTCAAGGTAAAGGATGGCAAGACGGGTGTGGGAGTGGGCAGGCTGTGCTTTTTGGCTGCATCTCAGCATCTCTTGTGCCTTTTCTGCAGGTCCTACAAGCAGTATTGGAGGGACCAAGCTGCACACTCAGAAGCCGACTGAAAAGGTGAGAGTGTCATCTGGGCTGGTGAGTCAGAGCTAAGCATACCCTCCCTGGGAGGAGGGAACAACACTGAGCATTGCCAAGAGAGGTTTTAAAGTTAGTGGAGGGGAGAGGGCAGGCCATGAGAGCCCCTGACACTTCCATGGAGGACTGGTGTGTGCTGGGCAGGGCAGCTGCAGCCTGTGTCTGTATTTATTCTCTAGCTTGCCTAGTCAGTTTTGTGTGTCTTGGGCATTCCTCTTGTCTTGATGTCTTCCTTGCTCTTTGCACTCAAGGAGCAAGGCATGCATCTTAGGTGCCAGCCCTAGAATCTTGAATGCTTGTAATCACCTGCGTAGTGCCATTGGGCTGCTGCTTTTCTTGCATGACTGTCCTCAAATGTGGACAGATCTTGTCTTGAAGCTTCTACTCAGTTCTTTTATGAGCTCATTCTGGCTGACATCAGCAGCTCTACTCTGTAGCCATCGTTTTTAGGAACTGGGTCTTCTTTCCCATGTCCTTGCATTCTTAGGTCTCTAAGCCAGGCTCCTCACACATCCCTCAGCTCAGTTTTGACAGCAAATTCTTGCCATGGGCCATTATGTCAATCTCTGCTGTGGGGCTCCTGTAGAGCCTCCTCTCCTCACCATTGCAACATGTTGTGGTTCAGGCTCAGCTGGCAACAAAGCACCACGACAGCCTCTTGCTCACTGGCCCCCATCCACCCCCACCTGTATTAGAGGCCGCAGTGAGATGGGAGGAAAAAAGATACCCAAGGTTTTTGCGGCTGGAGAAAAGGGCAGGGAGGGCTCACTGCCAGTTGTGGTTCTGGGCAGCACAGACTCGAGTGCTCGACTGGGAGAGGAAAGAAGGAGAGTTTATTCTGCTACCTACAAGAAACAGAACAGACAGGAAGCAAAACCAGAGCAGGATGATGAGAAAAACACAGCCAGCACTTTAAGATCTCCCTCCTCCATCCCTCCTTTCTGCCTGGGCTTAGGTCCTGCTCCCCAGATCTCTGCCTCCTCCCTGCTCAGTGGCTCAGGGAGGCAGGGAATGGGGTCATAGAATCACAGAATCATAATCATGGAACCATCAAATCATTTCAGCTGGAAGAGACCTTTAGGATCACTGAGTCCAGCCTTTGTCCTTCCCAACAGCTCCAGCTTCTGCTCACAAACTCCTCCAGTGTGGGACTCCTTTGTGGCAGCAGCACTCTGGGCACCTTCTGCTGCAACGCTGCCCACCCACAAATTCACAGCCTCCTCCTGCCCAGTCACCACCTCTGACCTGGGCTGCCCCATGAACTGCCACCAAACCTCAGCCTCACCAATCCTCTCCATGGGATGCAGGGGAACAGCTGCCACCTCTCCATGGGATGCAGGGGGGTCTCTGCTCCAGCACACCCGATGCTGGGTGGGGTTTCAAGTCCTAGTGGTAGGTTGGGGTTGGTCGTGGGCTTTGATTGAGGTAGGGCTTGGTTGGTTTTGGCCTCAGGGTGTGTCGTTCAGGCCATTTCAGAGGTTCCCAAGGCAAGCTTTCAGCCAGCAAAGGCATCATATTTTGGTACCTTCTGTCTGGGAGCAATCACCAGAGGTCTCCAAGCAGCGTGTTCAGCAGAGAGAGGGGAAAAAACAGTGGGCTCAGCTGCCAGTGAGGAGTGTGCTGGACAACTACAGAACTGGGAAAGCTCAGATCCTCAGGGGTCCTGAGGCAAGCAGTCAGACAGAAAAGGTATTCATTACACCACTTCATATTTAGAAACAACCTCCAGAAGTTTACAATGAGTGGGCTCAGCCTAGAGAGAAAAACAAGGAAGCTGAGCTGAAAGTGGTCTGGAGTGTGCTGGGCTGTTATAGAACCAAGCAAGTGCTGAACTCCAGAATTGCTGACCAGTTGAGAGGGATCTAAGGCAAGCTAACGCCAGCACAGGCATTCCTTCCCAGCAAGTTCTGTTTGGGAGCAATCTCTGGAAGTTTCCAGTTGGTTGAATCATATGAGAGTGAAAAATAGGGCTCAGACATGAGTGGCACAGACTGTGCTGGACACTTTTGGAACCATAAAAGCACAGATCTCCAGAATTCCTGTCCAGTTCTGAGAGTAATGATTGAAGTTTTCAGCCAGCAAAGGCTGACATTGCCAGCCTCTTCAGTTTGGGGGAAATCTCCTGACAGTTTGATTTTGATAGGCCAAAAAAGAGAAGAGGGCTTGGTCCTCAGTGAGAAGGATTATGTTGGGTAGTTCTATAAGTGGGTAGTTGTGTAAGATGGGAAAAAAGCATGTTGTAGCTGGAGGAGAACTCGCCTTAGGACCTTGTGAGAGGGTGTCATGGTTTAGCAAGGAGTTGCTTCTGCTTAGTAACAGGGGGAGCGGGTTGCAGTGAAGACCCGGTAAAAATTTTTTAGACTCTCCCCCGACTCCTGGGTTCAGACCCACCCCCTGGCCCGGCTGGGCCAATCTGGCGCCTCTGTGATCACTATTTAGGGACGGGAATTTGAGGTGCCAGGCAGGAGGTGTAAGAGTGGTACAAGATGGAGGCGACCATGCAGACCCCACAGTCGGAGAAGGAGGAAGGAAGGAGCATCAGACCAGAGACCCCTCTGCAAGCCGTGGTGAGAGTGCAGCCGGTACCCCTGCAACCTATGGATCAGCAGCAGCAACTTCATGTGAGTGTGCCCGGACGGGCCAGAGACTGTGTGGGGGAGGCGGTCATGGCACAGGACATGCTGGAGAGCCTGTGCACCGCAGAGCAGCCCCACACGAGAGGCAGAGAGGAGCAGCAACTTTTGGGACAAATGAGCATCGGTACAGCCCGTGCAGGGCTTTGGGACAAATGTGCGTCGGTGCAGCCCGTGCAGGGCTGCCATGTGTGTGTGGTACCTCACGGACTTGCAAGGAGGACTGGTGCGGAACCCACTTGCCCTGAGGTGAGACAAACGGCAGAAGCCACCAGGAACGGACTGACTGAAACCCCCACTCCCTGCCCCCCTGGGCCGTTCAGGGGGGCCGGAGGTATAAAACACCGGGATCAGGGCTCTGAGCCCGGGAAGAGGAGAGGGGTGGGGAGCAGGTGGTCTTAAAGGGCTGGTCGGACTCTTCATCTCTGTACCATTCTGTGTTGTTGTGTTTTGGTTCTGGTTTTTGGGTTTTTGTGTTTAGTTTCTGTTTTTCTTCCCCAAGCCGAGTAGCCTGGTCTGTTTTGTCCTGCACCTTAAGCGGCAATTAAGCCCTCCCTGCCCTTTAGCAATCCTTAAGTCTTCGGTACTTGAGGCTAATCGTGGTCTTTTGTTCCCTGATGGGCCGAAACCACGACAGAGAGCCAAGCTGAGCTTTCTGGCCTCGAGGAGTGTCCAACGTGCTCCATCTGTCTGTTGGCTGAGCCCTCTGATTCTTCAGCCTTGTCTCACCCAGCAAAGTGCAAACACCTGAAGATTTCTCCCAGACTAAAGAGAGAAGGAAAGCAAACCTTCTCTGGCTGCAAGGTTGCCTTAGGATCCTCTGCAAAGGCCAGGACTTCTGGGGATCTGAGCTTTCTGGCCTCTGTGATTGTCCAACATGTTCCATGACTCTGTTGGCTGAGCCCTCTGATTTTTCCTGCTTTTGGCTCTTCCAGCAAAGTGCAAATGCCTGAAGATTTCTCCCAAACTAGAGAGCCTAGGAAGGCAAGTCTTAGCTGGCTGAGAGCTTGCCTTGGAACCCTGTGAAATAGCCATGACTCCTGGGGATCTGAGCTTCCTGGCCTCTGTGAGTGTCTGTAGGAACGTAATGGAAGATTGGTGAGGATGATTGTGGTGATCAATGGAGCCAAGTCAAGTTGGAGGCCTGTGGCCAGTGGCATCAAGAGAGTGTAGGCAGCAGGGCCAGGCAGGTTCTGCTCCCCTTCTGCTCTGCCAGAGCTGCTGAGGCCTCATCTGGAGTCCTGGGGCCAGTGCTGGGCTCCCCAGCTCCAGAGGGACAGGGAACTGCTGCAGAGAGGCCAGTGCAGGGCCAGCAAGATGCTGAGGGGACTGGAGCATCTTCCTGCTGAGGAAAGGCTGTGGGACCTGGGGCTGTTTAGCCTGGAGAAGAGAAGCCTGAGAGGGGATCTCATTGTTATTTACAAGTATTTGAAAGGTGGATGTCAAGGTGATGGAGCAGCAGTTTTTTCTGTGGTGGCCAGTGACAGGTCAAGGGGTGATGGACACAAAAGCTGGAACACAAACAGTTCCACTTAAGGAAATCTTCTTTACTGTTGAGGTGACGGAGCCCTGGCCCAGGCTGCCCAGGGAGGGGCTGGAGGCTCCTTCTCTGGTGGTCTTCAAAACCCACCTGGACACGTTCCTGTGCTCCCTGGGTGAGGGGAACCTACTTGAGCAGGGAGTTGGACTGGATGAGCTCTAAAGGTCCCCTCCAACCCCACCACTCTGGGATTCTGGGTGATTCTGTGTTTGTAAACACACTCAAGTGACCTGCAGCTGAGGTGTGGAACAACAGAGATATCAACAATGCTAATTGTTGCTCAGCCTTGTGTGCTTGGCAAGTAAATCATCCTTGTTTGGATAACACAGGCCTGTGATGCTCTCAGAGGCACCTATCAGACATTCTCCAGATTCCTGCCTTGCTGTGGGAAAGATCAAAGCACAGGAGAAAATTATATCTGAAAAGTAATCCCTGATTCACAGGTGAAAGCAGCAGCTTTGAGATCTTTGTGCTGCTGGGCTCAGGACTGAGCTGAGAGCATTGTGCTGCTCAGGACTGAGCTCTGTCTCCTGTGGCCCTGCTCAGTGCCTCTGCCCAGGGGCTGTTTTGGAGATCCTTCAGATTGGGAGGTAACAGGAACAAATTAGGTCTAGGTATTTCATCCATGGCTCTGTGGTTGCTCTGTGCCAGCTCACACCCCAGCACCCTTGTGCTCCAGCCCCTGCCCCAGCTCTGTGCCCGGCTCTGGCCATGCTGCAGCCCCTCGGTGTCCCTGTGGCAGTGAGTGAGTGGCCCAGCACTGACACAGCCCTGGAGCTGCAGCCTCCCCAGGAGGAGGCACAGGGGGACAATCCCTGCCCTGGTGCTGCTGCCACCCCAGTGCTGAGCCTAGCCAAGATGCCCTTTGCTTCTTGTCCCCCTGGGCACGCTGCTGGCTCCTGTTCAGCTGCTGTCAGCCAACAGCCCCAGGTCTGTTTCCTCCAGGCAGCTTTCTGGCCACAAAAGTCTGAAACCCACGTGAAGTGCCTGGACTTCGCGTGCACGTAGAGCAGGCAGCGATTGCACAGCAACAGAGAAACTGCGGTTCAGGGACTTGGCACCAGAGGGCTCAGGGACATGCAAAACGCCTTCAGGAGCAGAAGCTCTGGGCACAGCTTTCCTGAACTCCTGTGGGGCAGTTGAGGGGAGAGGATGTCCACAGGTTCCATCTGCTGCCTTTGTTCGTTCAGCTGGTGGCTTTCAAGATCGATGTTTGCCATAATCACTCCTTTTGTTTCACAACTGGTGCCCACAGAAGCAGAAAGGCCAAGCCCTGACCCCAGGCCATGGTCCTGTCTGTGCTGCTGCCTCAGCGCTCTTCCTGGGTGCAGAGGGATGTGAGGGTGAGCAATGTTATGTGTCCAAAAACTGCAGCACCTCCCAGCTCCCCAAACAGGGGCAGAGAAGAAACTATGACCAGAGCTTTAAATACTGTTTTTTCCTGGTTGGCCTCGATGACTGGAGCTGCTGCCACAGCTGGGGAAGCAAAGGCTTCTGTGCCTCTGG
>WBNH01009870.1:0-22433 GCA_013401255.1 Urocolius indicus
ATGGGGCCAGTCTTTTTTCTGTCTAATGGCAGAACAAGAGGTCATAGGCACAAGGTGGAGCACAGGAAGTTCCACTTGAACATGAGGAAAAAATTCTTTATTGTGAGTAACACAGGCTGCCCAGAGAGGTCGGGGAGCATCTGTCTGGAGGTTTCCAAACCCACTTGGATGTGTCCCTGTCTTCCTGCTTTAGCAGGAGATTGGACTGGATGATCTCTGAAGGTCCCTTCCCAACCATCATTCTGTGATTCTGTAACGCTATAACACTGCCAAGTCCACCACTAAACCATGTCCCTCAGTCCCGTATCCACACATCTTTTAAATATCTTCAGGGATGGTGACTCCATCAGCTCCCTGAACAGCCTGTTCCAATGCTTGACAATCCTTTCAGTCAATACATTTTTCCTAATACCCGATCTAAACCTCCCCTGACACAATTTTAGGCCATTTCCTCTTGTCCTATTACTTATTACTTGGGAGAAGAGACTGACCTCTACCTTGCTACATCCTTCTTTCAAGTAGTTGTAGAGAGTGATTATGTCTCCCCTCAGCCTCCTCTTCTCCAGACTAAACATCCCAAGATCCCTCAGCCACGTCCTTATCAGTCTTGTGCTCCAGATCCTTCACCAGCTTCATTGTGTATCTCTGGACATGTCCCCAGCACCTCAATGTCCCTCTTGGAGTGAGGAGTCCAAAAGCAAACACAGTACTTGAGGTGTGGCCTCACCAGTACAGGGGAATAATCACTGCCCTTGTCCTGCTGACCACACTATTTCCAATACAGGCCAGGATGCCATTGGCCTCCTTGGCTACCTGGGCACACTGCTGGCTCATGTTCAGCCTCTGTTGACCCCAAGGTCCTTTCCCTCCAGATCTCTCTCCAGCCCCTCTGCCCCAGCCTGTAGTGTTGCATTAGGTTGTTGCGGTCCAAGTGCAGGGCCTGGCACTTAGTCTTGTTAAACCTCACACAACTAGCCTCAGCCCATTGATACAGCCTGGCCAGGCTCAAACAGGTCAACACTCCTGCCTGGCTTGGTGTTGTCTGCAAACTTATTGACGGTGTCCTGGATCCTCTTGTACAGATTGTTGATGAAAATATCTTTCTTTTCAAAACTTTGCGCTCCGACATTTTAAAGAATCCCTAGCCCAGAACCTCACTTTGGACAGTTTTTTTTCAGGCAGGGTTTCCAAATGCATCCATCTTCTAAGTGTTTTCCCAGAGTCTGATTTATTTCTGTCTCCCCACAAATCAAAATGCTAACTCTGAACTACAGGCCCTATGAAACTCTGTGACATTGGGCACCAGAGTCATGAAAAATCACTACTCGTTTTTTAACATCTTGCACAAAATTGTCAAGTGTCAGATGACACAAGAAAGGTCAAAGAAAAACATGTTATGTAGTAAATCTAATTGAAGTTTTATATCCCAGATATTTCTCTTTAATCAATTAATAGATTTTTAAAGACAAAAAAAAAAAAACAAGGAAGAGAGAAAAGGACAGTATCCTTTGGATAAAAATTGTAGGTTGGAGAGTTTAAAGTGATGTGATTTTGTTTTTTCCTATCATGCAATAAAAGTAATTAGGGTAAAAGCTGCTGAAACAAGTGTTTGCACTAATTCATTTATAAAATAATACAAATTAGTTTTTAGTTATTAGCTTCATTTTTATGGCAGCTGTATAAAAATAGATTAATTTCCTTAATTGCAGAGCACATTTAAAAGGAAATATGTATTCTGTAAATACTTTCTTCAAAGTCTGAATATTATCAGATAATGAATCAGGAGTTCTGAACCAATTGTTGATGAAGGTTCTATTGGTAGCTCTATCCACTCATCTAGATTCCAGATCTCAGAAATTAAATTCCTTCCCATTTTCACTTGTACATGAGTTTCTGTCTAACATCCCCCTCTCTGGTAATATTTTGTTTTAAAATATCCATGTTCATCCCTAGTGTTGGATACACTTCATGGATGAGGGAAATGAGACTTCTGCGTAGAGCAACCATAAGATCATTTTAAAATAGGCTCGATAGGACCATTAAATTTGGTTCTAGTTCTAATTTCAGCTAAAGATGCTGAGTAGCCATTAGATTCTCCTCTGTAATTATTAATACTTTTCACTTTCATTCATATGTTTTAAAACACAGTTTATACATTTGTATATATTGTGCAAGCTCCCTTTCTTTAGATTGTACTCACAAGGACACCCAAGTCTTTGATATTCCACATGGCTCATCAAAGTTATGATCTTGGCATTACTACAAGTGTAAAATAAAGATGTTCCTGTTTAGACAGAACAGGTTCTACTTATGCCTTAAATAGACTTTAAATTAAAGAGGAAAATAAATGATTCTAAAACCAGCTGTGTTTGTTCTCTCCCTTCTTTTCTCTCTTTTTCTCTCAGATCTGGCGCTCTGTTGCCTCCTCTGTTTCTCTTTGCTCTTTTGATCCATTTTCTCCTCCTTCCCTTTAGTTACAGGCCAGATGTTCTTATGACATGTAGCTCTTTCCAAAGAAATGATTTGCTTTGTAGAGTAGCCATGTCTGCAATCACAACCTGGCCAGTTGTAAGTTGTTTCTAGTGATGTCTTTAAAAAACACACTGATGTGTGTTTATGTGTTAGAATTTCTGATTTGCACATGCTGCAATTCTTGCCCCTTCCCTGCCAAGGGTGGGGGAAGCACCAGAGCACATGATTAAATAAAGAGGAGGGAGCTGTTCCTTCTGGTACTTCTGTCTCCCAGATGCTGAGATGCAGAGTCAGCACTGCTGAATGCTACAAGGAGGCAGCGCACATTTTTCTGAGGGAGAGAGCAGTGGATGTCAGTTACACTGTGTGCTTCAAATACAAAACTTTATTCTCCTGATGCTCAAATATTAATCTTCAACACTTAGGCAACATGTTGTACTTTTATATTTTCTATCTGCACTATCTAATTTTTACAATGTTCCTTGGATGCTCCCAGGTGAAAAAGTAAGGCTACAAAAGACCTTTTGCATCATCCTGACTGACCTGTAGGTCTGTAATTAACTGCTACTACCATGACTCAGATAGGAAAGCTAGGCATATAATCTAAAAGATCTACAAAAGGAGATGTGGGCAAATGTTGGACTGGTTTTATTGTCTGCTTAGACAAAAAAAAAAACCAAAACTCCTGTGATTTGCTGAATCTCTACTGCAGGAGCTTGAAAATAATTTTCCTTTTCCCGCACATGAAGATGACATCAGCAGATGTAATTAATGGGTGGGTATAATTAACACACACAACATATACAGAATTAGTATCTGTCCTGCAGACAACCTAGTCTGCACACATACAGTTGCCTCTAGAGCAGATTGATAGGGTTTACCATTAAATTGTAATAATATTCTTACTGTGAGGAACTGGGTCTCTGTGTCTTGTGTCTTCTTTAGTCTGAAAGAGTCAAGAAGCTTCTCCACCTGTATGTACATACGTAATACAAATAGCAAATGCTAGATTGTTACATACCACGTTGTTACTGCTATTAGAGTAAAAGTAGTATCTTAGATGTGAGATTGCTGGAGTTTGGGACCAAAATTGGTCTTTGATGTACACCTAAAGTCTTTACAAATAAAAGCCCAAATCAATAGAGGAAACAGAGACAAAAAAACCACAATAATTTGTTTTGATAAAAATGAACAAAAACCTCAATAAGAGCAGAGGTGAAGCTTCATGAGATACAGCCTTTTGAGTTATAGTCCATTTCTTGCTATTCCCGTTCACCAGTGAAGTGGTCCAGAAGACTTGACCTCTAGCAACACCTGTTCTCATGTTCCGCAATTTCTAATAAGAGCTACAGGTGATTTTCTTATGACATTTTAAGTGGAGGCAGCTAAATGAACTGTCTGTTTTCTCAAAGCATGCTGGAAAGGCTCCACATGTTCTACTTCTGAATCTGAGGCCAGTTTCTGTTCTACTTCAAACTTTGCATAGACATAATATATAGAGCCACTTCAGGCCTGGTAGTCCTGCTTAATTACAACTAGGTTGCTGTAGAGGTCCTGCAGGCAGGTTACAGCTACATCTGAAAGTGCCAGACATGCTGAAGACATCTGAGCTGCACTGACACAGCAGTCACTGCATGCCCACACTGGCAGTGCTGTGGAGCATGGGAACATGCGCTGGTGATGCTGAAACAGAAACATGGGATTTCTTACTTTCACTTTAGGCACATAGTTGGGATTCATCTTGCCTAATACATATATCTAAAAGTTAGGGATCTAATCTCCTTGTACTCAATGGAGAGAGATGGTAATGCTCTTTAGTATAACTAATCTCTCCTCACTGACAATAGAGAAACCCTAGATGACTAGCTTACACTAATTGCTCGGCTTCAAAGGTGGGATTTAGCCATCTAAAACAGTAAAATGCTATCAGATTAAAGGGTGGCTATACAAAACAAATGTGATTTGAGTCTAAATAACTGAGCAGAACAGCAGATAACCAAGACTTACAGCTCACAAGTCGCTCTTGTGAGGGGAAGACATATTTCAGATGTTTGTATGACTCATGATAATACACTATTTATGTAGTTTTTAGTGTTCTGTATTATTGTCACACTGTTCTGGAGTTTATTGCGTTTTTCCATTTTATAGATGGCGATGGAAGCAAGAGGTTAATTGGCTTGCATAAGACCTGACACAGGGACACGTGGTGAAATGGGAAAATGAATCAAGTCTTTCATTCCTCTCATGATTGCACTCATGATTTTTAGGCTGTTGTCCTGGACACTTGTCTACCATTTCTCTGTCATAAAATGTAGTTCATTTCTTGGCTGGTAGTATTGCTTGTTTTAGTGTAGCAAAACACTGTTCTGTTTTGGGTTTCTGAATCTTCTAAAAATACTGGAAGCAAATGGAATGATCAAAGCACAATCTCAAATAGAACTAGTGAGCAGAAGGCTTAATTCTAATTGATATAGATTATTTATTAATACTGGTTTGATGCAGAAATTCTGACCATTTTACCTCTGTAAATGATCGGTATTCCTGTGGCTTTTCAAGAATTTGCAGCATCACATAGTTTAGCAAACTCATAGGCCGTACTTAGAAGGCTTGGGTTTGCATCAAATATAGGGCAACAAAACTACATTTTCACTGTAACTTGTGCAGAACTATCTGCAATATATACACATCAGTTACGAATCTAAAATTAATTTTAATGTTAAATGTTGAATTTAAACTCTACAGGTGGACTTCCATCCTGAAAGAAGCCAGATAGCCCTGTGCATCTGGTTTAATCTTCTGTTTAGCTATGTTACTTTAAAGGCATTCCTGCTTAATACATCTCACAAAATAATACTCATATTCCCTGCCATCTTCAGCAGCTGTGATCCTTCTGCAGATGTTGTTCTGTCAGACATTTTGTTATATGTGATAGAAAGTGCAGGTTCCTTTTGTCCGTTTTACCGCTTTGTGGATTTTATTTTCTTTTTCTTTATTTATTCATCTGGCCATAGATGAATCCTTCCATAATACTTCACTTTATTTCCCATTGCTGTAGCTTTGCCTTCTTTCTAAGTACAGAAATGATCAAGAACTTGCAACTGCGTGGAGTCGCTCAACAGAAGCCCATTGATTCCCCACCAAAGGGCTCTGTGTGAACCATTCTACTCCAGCCTGAAAAGAAAGCTTTGTTCCCTCAGCTGGTAGTGTCTTAAGATGCTGATCCTTGCCATATTTTTGGAAAACTGTAGCAGTTTATCAGACTGTTTGACACTTCCCGTTCAGCTGTATATTCTGTAGCATACTTCGGTATTTGCCTCTTCTCACACATCAGTCACAAGCACAAGACTGGTTTGGAGCAGCCCAGGCATCACGGTGAGTTATGCTGGGCACAAGTCATTTGGAGGTGAACAATGAAAGAAGAGGAATCTGGAGTGCTGGTGGCAACGCCAGAAATGGTAGTAATGGATTTAGTATTTGGGGCAGGAGGTATGGGATTTGTCATGTTGGTTAAGTATTTTCCTGGCCGCCTTCCATGACTGTTCAGATATTTTTAGCATGAAGTACAAGCTATGTTGTCTCAGTTGACCTTGGAGCACGACATTTTAACATGGAATTGATTAGAACTGATAATCATTAAAAGGATTTATTATTATTATTTATTACAAAGAGCAACTAGAATCCCAGTCATGTTTTGCAGATGAAAAGGAAAGCAAAATGAAACCTGTCTTCTCTTGACTTTCAGTTCTTCATGATATCTACGTTTCCTAAACTAGCATCTTTCTCTGTACATCATTAAAAGTAGATTATGCCTAGGTTTGTTTTTTACCCTGTCTTTTGGTCATTTGACAAATATTGTATCAGAATGACTGAAACTACTCCCATGATGCACAATGAGAAGTGTAGAACAAAAGGATCGTTTCTGTTGCAAACAATTTACGACCTTAATAGAAGTTTACAGCCGCTATCAGAAAAGCAAGATCTTGCTTTCAATATATTTATACTGGTGATTGCTCCCTCTTTGCCTTCATTCTCAGACTCAACTTTACCAAAAAGATCATGCCCCTTAATGCCAACTTCTGTTAAGGAATTAGAAGCAGCAGCACTAAAGCAGGATATTGTAGCAGTATATTTTAAGGCAATCATATATAATGTAGGAAAAGAGGTTCAGACCAACCACAGTTTTGAGGTCCAGATCTATTTCTAGCTCAATGTATTTAACTCCTACTGATCTTTTTTTTACTAGTTGTCAATTTTGGACTATTTGTGTTTATTGAGTTTTGCATGTTCTTATGTTAACAGGACATCAAAGGAAATGACAATCATTTTTAAGATGCATTTTACTGCCACAGTGGTGTAGAGAAGCCTTTGACTGAAAAAAGCACGAAGGTTTTGTTGTCTTTTTCAGTCTACTAAATAAGCACCTACTGCAGAGTTTGAGATAGGCTCAAAAAAAAAAAAATAAAGAAGAACCCATCTATTCTCCTTCCTCAGAAACAACTGCATGGTTTAAAAATTTACCCAGCAGAAGTTCAAATCAAGATGTGAAAATAAACCTCTCTTTGACTACCTTGGCAATGAGGAAGACCACAATCCATTTCCACAAATGACATGGTGGATCTCCCAAGTAAGGCCAAGGAGGCTGTTTCCCTGAAGTCAGTGTCACACTGTAGTTCCTTTCATACTTAGGAAGTGAGTGACTAAATCATTGAATATTACAATACCCCTTCCTGTCTGCCAGAACTCTGCCAAAGCCAAGTGTAACAATTTGAGTTAAAGCAGACTCAGTTCTTTGATGACTGAGTTTTGGAGGGGTTAAAATTGGAGGGAACTTGGATTTGTGTTTTGGAGGGCTTAAAATTGCCAAGAAAAAATGAAAACTTGAAGAAGATCCCCAGGTGCCTGCATTAATACTCCGCAGTTTCTCTGATGTGAGCTGGCAGGTCCCACAAAGCCACTCAGCCTTGAACAGGGAAGGGAAGGAGGGAGACAGTAAGAGCTCCAGCTGCGACTCCAGAGCCCCAGAAAGAGCCTCTAACCCAATTCCCTTAAAGTGCACAAAGCCTCACAAGCCACAGCATCTGTTTGCCACTGTATTCACCGAGTTCGCAGGGCAAACAAAAGATCTATATCCAGTATGCATCCTTCCAGAGGGGGAAAGCCTTCCTTCACTCGCCCATAGATTCCCTTGCCCGTCCCTCTTTTCTTTCAGTTATAAGAGAGAGCCATATGTAATTTTTATTTTTTTTAAGAGGGGGGGGATGTTGCTAATTTTCTTTTGGATGATAATTAAGAGAGCTAACACCAGCTAGGCTAGAGTGAACGCAAACAAGACCCCTATAGGCAGCACAGTGCATTAATGTAAAATATGCCCAGACAACATAACTTGTCAGAGAGGATTATTTCTGCTTAGTGAATCTGCAGGGGCCCCTTTGCTCCACCACTCAGCGTCTGACTAGAGAGAGAAAGAGAGAAAGAGTAGCCATTAGTGAGTAGCTACTGTGGCATTGATGTTTGAGCGCACTTCTGAACTGGCTTTTGTTGAGAATATCGGTGCAGAAAGCATGCGCTGTCCCAAATCCGCTGTTACTATGAGAAATGAGGAGCTGCTTTTAAGGTATGTTGTCTCCTTTGTTTTAACGCGTGCTTTCGAGTTGCCTGGGCCCGCTGCAACTATAACCGTGCTGTGTATTAAGTAGTTTCCCTATTTAAAGGAAAAGACAGGGATTGCTGTGTGCAAGTAGCATTTTCCACTAGTTAGAATCGCACATTTTGTGTATGACGACAAATGTACGGAGAGGGCAAGGAGGGAAAAGAAAGACATTTTTATTTCTCTTTTTATTTTTTTTTGTCCTAAATGAGAGCTGATATTTCTTTTACCACCTCCTTTGCAATATTTCTGCCTGCTTCATTATTATGCACTGGGCATGGAATAAGCATGGAAAAAGCTCAGGGAGACTCCATATTAGAGCTAGTGCCCTAAATACCACTTTAATTTTCACTTAGCCTATGTAAATAGTTACTAATGCTTTACCTAGACTTTACCACTTGAAGATGTTTTAAAAATATCTAAATACTCCCATATGTGGGATTAAACATATATTCTCTAATGTTCCAAGGTTTATCGGAGGGCCAGCATCGACTACTCTTTTCAGAGACACACACACGCAGACACACGCACACACGCTCACACACACAGAATTATGCCAGAATTGGCACCCCGCTTTGAAAAATGTAGTCTTTTGTTTATTTGCTAGCAGACATTGTAGCATTGAATACATCTTTTGGTCTGACAATGGGACAGCTGAACAATGGTGCTGTCAAACTAGCTTAATGTATGTCTGGCAATGGGGTGGCTTGGGTTTGGTTCTTTTTTTTTTCCTTTCCTTTCCTTTTCTCAGCCCCTTTTTCATTTCCCCTAATCTTTTTGTATATGTGGTAGAATATGCACCACATCACCTGTTTTGTGGCAGTTTTTTCATCTGATATCGGCTGCTAATAGTGCAGGGAGGAGGAGGTTTGCAGCTTACAATTATGCCTCTTGCATTAAGTTGGAGATTTATTACTATCCTCTCTTTTAACTGTAGCAAGAAAACTTATTGATTCTGAAAGCTTACAATACTGCTGTCAATCTGGCAAATACAGAGTTGCCAAATGTGCCCTTGCCTGATTCTGTGCCTGCTCATATCAACTTTAACTGCTGTTTTGAAGATACTGTTTTTAATTTTGTTTAGGTAATGAAAATGCAATAAAAATGATAAATCACATCTCAAAGTGGGAGCCCATGCTACTTTCCATTTTTATAATCCAGCTATTAGCATACGTTAGAATTTTTAAGGTCAGGCAGAATAATTTACCTCAATGATTTCTATCCCAAAATCTAACAAATTATTCATATGACATTTCATGAATTATCTTTCTGTTTAGACAGCCATAGTTTAGCATTAGAACAGTTAACAATTTGGGGTTGGAATTTGGCAAAATGCTCGTGTACCTTATGCATTATGAAAAGAAACTGTTACAAAGCTTTAGAAAAATTTTGAGTTACTACTTGGACAGCAGCTTGAGTCTTAAATAAAATGAATAGTCATCAGTCTGTGGAGTTTCTGAAACTGTTTGAAGTCTTTAAATACTTGGCATGTAATGCAAATGTATTACTTTTAGTAATAATTGCAACAATTTTCTGAGAGAAAAGAGAGATATTTACCAATGGTTTGTATTTTTTGCTTAGATCGATTAATTGTAGGGGTTTCGTGATTTCTTTTAACTGAAGTCTAGCACTTGACTTACATGGGTTGAGGTGTCTCTTGGACCCCTTATAAAAGAAAAAAAAAGACATTAAAGATTTATTGATAGTGGCCAGAGCTCACTAAAGAACATCTTTGCAACAAAAAAATGTTTTATGAGGAGATTCTAAGTACTTGCTATACTGTTTTGCTTTTTTTCCTGTTATTGTTGCATCTCCTTCCCTTGTGTGTTGAGACGGTATAAATCAACAGAAAAGAGTTTCTATGAACAAAAAAGGTAATATTGCATAAAATCCTCTAGAAGCATAGAGGTAATAGATTATCAGGTAGTACTTGCATGCTGTGTGTCGTGCATAAACATGAAGAAAGCAAGGATGGTGTTTAAATAAAATGGCACCACACTATAATTCACTTTCTTGGAAGAACTTCTTCCGAGACAAACATTAACTCATTCACAACTGCTGTGCTCTGCCAGAACTGGAGGGAAGAGTTTGTCTTTTTTTATCTAGTTATCTTCCTGCAGCCTGGGCTTTTTAGCAATAAAGTTAATCCCTCACTCTTGGTTACATGGAAATGCCCTTTTAGTGATTGCTCAAAGTAAGGTGAATGCCACTTTTGCAGCAGCTTCCACCAGACACTTGGGCAGCATACACCACCTTTAAGGACTATTCAGTACTAAAACTGTTCTCTAAGTGTTCTTCTCACAGGTGAGTTCATACTAAACTTACAGTAGCTCCTATGTTTTCAGATAAAATGCTGCATGAAATACATATCCTACAGATTTTTGTCTTGGATTGCCAATTACTTTGTTCTTTTCCAAGGGTGTTTAGTGACATTGCATTCACATCAAAGGCTCATTTTTAAATTATTCTGTCTGTGCCCTGCTACAAAAAGAAAAAAAATCTTTCTATGCATATTTACAGAAATACTGCTTGTTTGAGCCACAACAATTGTTATTAACATCAAAGAAAGTGAAGCAAATCTGTAACACAAGCCATTTTTTAGCATGCTTTAACAAAAGTGTCAGCTTTTGGGAGACTATATAGGTTTACAGATCTTATGGCTAAACATTGCAGGTGTCCTTAGCGTTACCTGTTTTGAATCTCACAAAGAAATGTGGTACCTTGCTGTTTTCAAACTTGGCAACATCTGTTTCTACAACAGTGCTAAGAGAACTAATTTAGACTATACATTAGCCATTATTTGTTCTTGCAATGACCAGGTGTAATGTCAAAAAGAAAAACCGTCCTTGGTCCTACTTGTCCAACGAGCAAGATCAGAATAGGTCTTAACTTGGGAACTGGCTTTCCATGCTGCCATATGAAATCAAAGTGAATCATATTTATTAGCCCAGAGTCTTTGTCTATACATCTTTTCAGATTCCTGAACCACAGTCTCTAACATCAACTTGTTCATAATCTCTTTGTTAAATGAGAATGAAACTGATGTGTTTCTGATATCAAATTTAAGTATGAAGGGACTGAGAGCAGCCTTGCTACAAAGGAACTGGAGGTGTTGGTGGATGAAGAGCTGGACATGATCCAGCAACGTGCACTCACAGGCCAGAAAGCCAACTAGGCTGCATCATGAGCAGCATGGGCAGCAGGTTATGGAGGGGATTCTGCCCCTCTGCTCTGCTCTGGTCAGACTCCACCTGCAGTGCTGCACTCAGATCTGTGGGCTTAGCACAGGACAGACACAAATCTGTTGGAGTAGGTCCAGAGGAGGCCATCATGATGGCCAGAAGGTTGGAGCACCTCTGCTTATGAGGAAAGGCTGAGAGAGTTGGTGTTATTCAGCCTGAAGAACAGGAGGCTCTGGGGAGAGCTTATTGTAGCCTTTAAAGGGGAGATTATGGAGATTATAAGAAAGATGGGGACAAAATTTTTAGCAGGGCCTGTTGCTATAAGATGGGGAATAATGGTTTTAAACTAAAATATTTAAACTACATATAAGCAAGACATTTTTACAGTGAAGTTGGGGAAACACTGACACAGGTTGCCCAGAGAGGTAGTAGATGCCCCATCGCTAGAAACACTCCGCATCAGGTAGAACAGGGCTCCGAGTAACCTAATCTACTTGAAGATGTCCCTGGTCATTGCAGGGGCATTGGACTAGATGACCTTTAAAGGTCCCTTCAACCCAAACTATTCTATGATTCTACACAAGATTGCAAATGATACCTTTGGGGCTGAAAAACAAAGGAAAGCATTCAATTAATATTCATATCTAGAAGTTTTACTGCAAGTGTAGATTGTGCTTGAATACTTAAGAAGTCATTCAGGAGTGAATCAATACTAATTATTGTAATCAGGAGGGTTAATTAGCTGAAGATGCTGCTGATGGAAAGTTCACTGCTTACAGCCCTGAAAACACCTAAGTTGATGAAACCTGAAAGCTAGATGTCTAAGAGGACTTTGTATGGAGAGAAAAGCTTGGCTTTCCTTTGGCATTTCAAGAGCTAGTTGTTCCAAATGGGAAACCTAGCTTGTAGTTTGTGTTATGCATGATATTAGTTTGAGGGTATTAGAATGTGTTTTGAAGTTATTTTGTGGTAGTTTCTCATTAAATGCAAGTATCATTTTGGATAACCTGTACTGTCTTAGGAGCATTTTTTTGTAGATCACCATAACTTAATATAGATAATTGTATGCATTTGAAATCTCTTTCCAGCATAGTTACTAGAAACAATTATTTCTCTTTTTTTATTTTTTTTAACCATTTGTGTGCAGTCATGAGGTCTTTACATGATATGTGTACATAAATGACACATGCTTTGTATCTAATATACGGGTATACATATATTTATGTACACACATACAGAGATGTACATAAGTTTAATTTTTATTTTTTTGAGGATGTTTATTTCTATAGAACCATGCCCTCAAAAATCCCACTCAGTTTTCTTTAGCAAACTTTAGCAAAAAAGTATTCAACTACATATAATTCAAAGGACAGCATTTGAACAAATGGTTCATTAAATTTAAGTTACATAATAAGGAATAAAGACTGTAAAGAAATGACTGGAGAAAGTAATTTTATTTTCCCTCAATTAGAGAAATAGTGTTTCTTAAGTGAGCTTTACTGAATTCAAGCAAAATCTATCCATACAAAATCATTCTCACAAGTCAATTGTGAGAAGACTCTTTTCTTCAATGCTGGGTGTCTTGTTTATTTTTCATCCTAGTTATATCTATTAGGGTTATAACCACGACAAATGTCTAAATGTTTATTCAAGAAAAAGAAACAAACACCAAAAAAAAAATTCTCTCAGTCACACACACACTCACAGAAGCCCCCTGAAGTCAAGTGATGCTTTGAGAAGAAAGAAATGCTATTTCAAAACACATACTTCTTTCCTTTCTAATATCATTAGACATTATCACGTGCAGGTGCTATTTATCTTTGCAATTGCCTTCCTATGACTGTTTTACTGCTTCCAACACGTTTACTTATATGTCAGCCATAGAAAAGGTAACTGAAAATGGCAGCTGTTGAGAAAGCATGTCGCCATGCCTGGAATGACATGCATTATCAGGGCAGCAGGAGTTGCTGGCTCTACAGCCCATTTCTACTTGACCTGCCGAATGATTGGCTGGCTGGGATGGTGATGAATCACTGGAGTTTATGAAACAGGACTGCTGGCATCCTCACAGAGGAAATAAAAGCAGGATTTTTTTTATTATTTTCCCCCTAACACTCTTGCTGTGGCAAAAAGCTTTTCTGTTGTTGTTGCTTTGCTTTTGTGTTATTTCACCCTGCGGTGGAAGTAAATGTGTCAATTAAAGTCGCTCTAATACTGTTCTTGGCAAGTTAATGATGCACTGAATGTTAACTATCTTTATTGGATTGAAGGGAGCAGGAATTTTCCCAAATTTTGTGTAAATCTTCATCTGGGCCCTAATTTTCTCATCTCTTACCCCAGCCTTGAGACTGAGATGGCCTAACTAGTAATCAGCTTGAGCAGGATGTAAGAAGGCTTTTAGGTGCTGGTTGTTCCGACACAACTTTATTTTGTCTCACAGTCTAAGGATCAGTGACCATTTCATGGGCTAATATCAGATGGATCCATCTTCAGGGTTTCCAAACTAATGGCTAAGTTGACATTTCTGGAAAGCATCGACTCCCAGATTTGCACTCGGTTTCTAGGTGATTCGTGGAATTATATTATGCATTAAACCCCTGTTACCAGATTGGGCTATTATGAGTCGGTGCTTGTAAGAAAGTATCATAGATCTGTAAACCTGCCAGTGCACTGACAAGACTGGCACTGTGTGGATCGCAAGCTGCCCTGCAAAATGAAGCCAAGTAAAAATGATTCCTCTATTTCAATTAAAATACCCAAAATTGTGGGTGGGAAACTTGCTTGTGTCTCCATGTAGTATACTCGGTGACTGATGTGTTAGCTTGCATCCCTGCATCCCTTATTCTGGTAGAATAACCTAATTTTAGTTAACTCTCTTTGATTCAAAATAACAGGGTTACAAATAAAATTGCTTAGGAAGTTTTAAATATGGCACTTACACAAAGATAATGCTTTCTGCCCTTACATTAGAGAGAGTTTTTCTCTAGTCTAATGCTTTGCTGCCTAAGCTTTTTCTCCACTAGTTTTGAAAAGCAATTTGCATGCTCAGATATGCTATTAGACTTTTTCACCTTCCTTCGAATAATTCAGTAGTGGCTGCTTCCGGACACTGGAGAGGCAGCAGCACTCTTGTTATTTAAGCCACAGTCTGTTCATGTCCCTACAAGGCTTCTGAAATAGAAGAGGGGAAACTTTTATGGGTGAGGAGGGTGGCATGGGGAACTGTTGCTTGTGCCCTTCAGTGTGCGAGGGGTAAATGCTGTCCTCTCTCTGGAGTTCCCATGGCAGCAAATCAGCAGGTCATCTTCAAGAGCAGCCTTTGAGGATGCCAGACAACAGTCTGTCACCAGGAGGAAGACAGAGCAGGGGGTTGCTGGGGGGAAAAAAATGACAGAAAATCAGAGAGGGGATATGGGAATTTACTAACCCTTTCAGACAAATAGAGAAGCGAAGAGAAAAGCAAGGGAACCTGAACATAGATCATCTGGAAATTGAACCTTGTGAGTGTAGATAGCTGTGGAAGATATGATAGTTGTGCCGTGGAGTGAATTTAAGATTCAAATCCTGCACCTGCTCTCCCTGGAAGCTGCAGGTCAGCATCTGAAGAATTGAGGCCCTCTAGAAAGGAAACGGTGAATTATCAGAAAACTTAAATTCTTAGAGATTCGTTTTTCAACTGTAACAACCTCTTGGTTTCATTTTCCTTCTCCTCTGCCTAAAAATGATCTATTTTCAGCTAAACTGAGAGGAAGACACTCACTCTAAAGCCTGAGAATTTGCCTGCATCATTTCAGCCCACATTTAGTTTTAATGAGAGAGTTATATAACCCCCTTTAAAAATAACAAAACACTAACAGAACTGCATCGGCAACACCAGGTGTTCCGCAGTGCTGCTCCAATGAATCATATGGAGATATGTCTGTGCATGGCTGATGAACATACATTTAACTCAGTTAACCCCCACCCCCAAATATAGCAACCCAAAGTGACCAATCTTTTTTTCCGAAAGAGCGTTTCTCACAAACAGATGCCAAATTAGTTGCTTTCCCTGGGAATCTTATGAGTTCAGCATTTTCCCCTTGCAAAATTGTGTTAGTAATGGGTTGGGTTTTTTAAAAAAAGTTGCAGGTGAATAATGGCAACTCTACTGAAGTGAAACATTTTATGTTAAACACTAAGCTGGGCTTAATGTTTATATTCAGAAAAGAAGCCAATGTTCCTGTTTGTTGTACTGGGCCCCAAGTCTCTGAAATCATTAAAAACAGCCCGTTTAACAGGAAGCTCTGGGAGTAATAAACATAGGATTTCATCAATGTTCCTTTCAGAGAGAGAATTTGGGGGGAAAACCTGAATCAGCAATTTTGAGCATCTGGGTTTGGATGCAGTCCTTGACTCTAAGAAGTCTCTCATCCACTGACTGTTAGAAGGTGGGACAGATCACACTGATCACTTGCCATACTCATGCTCTTTCTCTTTGCATCCATTACAAACTGTTATTAGAGGCAGGGTCATGGACTATGAACCTTTTGATCTGACCTATGTGGCAATTCTTACGCTGTTCATTTAGAGGGAAAAAACCCAAACAAACCAGGCACAATGTCATTTTCAGCATGTCTGAACACCTTACAGTTAATGCAGGAACCTTTTCTTTCTGTCCTTCACGTCTAAAGTTTAATAGATTCTGTCTGCAGGAAACGATGATGTCAAAAAAAAGTTACTTTACACATTATCAGGGTGATTGTTTCTTATTTTTGAGGACCAAGATGTATGCTATGCACTTCATTAACAAATGAAAAAAAAAAAAAAGTGAAATTTCCTACCTTAAAGACATTACAGATGAGATACCAACACTTGCAGAGAAAAAGAAAGGAAAATACATGGTAGAAGTGAATGAGAAGGGAAGGTGGACTTTAACCTTACAAAGATTCTGCTGTCAAAAGTGGAATGCAGGAGGATAATTCAGTTATTGTAATAAAATCCTCAAATTTCTTTATCTTTTGTCTTTCTGTCTCTTTTAATGTCCCTTACCCAACCTCTTGCTTTGTTGATGTCACCTCACAACTTCACACTTGCCTTTGCCCGTTGCTTTTGGAGGTGGAGCTGCCCTCCAGCATCAACTCCTGACCCAGCCTTTTGCTGTGTTCAATCCATCCTCACCATCTGCTTCACTGATCCTGCACCTTTCCAAATAATCCCTGATCCTGCACCTTTCCAAATAAGCAGCCTTTCTAGCTGGGCAAAAATCTTCAGAAATCTCAAATTTATATAAAATAAGGGAAGGTTTTGTGTGTCCTAGAAGTTGATCCTGTAGGTTTGGATGGTGGGGAGGAAGTATGTTTTTGTTAGAGTGGGCTTTCTCCCCTGCACCATAAAGGTATAAAGTGGGAGTCTTGCACATTATGAGGATGGAATAACACAGAAAAAAGCACCAGGTGTGTGATTCCTCCTGTCCTAAATAACACAAAAATATATTTTTGGACTTGAAGATAATATATTAGCCAAATCCAATAATATTAGATTCCCTCTTCCACAGCTGTTTGGAAAGATGCTCTTTTTGACCATAAATAATGTCTGCTGTCTAGTAGGAAATCAGGTCTACCCAGTGCATATAGTGTCCCAGTTTCTCTCCTCCTTGGGTAGTTGTTGATGGAATCAATCAGAGAGTGAGAGGATAACTTAGTTCATTTAAAAAAAAAAAAAAAAGAAAAGAAAAAAGAGGGAAAGGGGAAAAAAAACCACTCCATGTCAAGTTGAGATAGGACTGGGTTGACAAAAGCCTTGGTTTTCTGTCTATATGCACAACGCAGCACACAAAGACAACACCTACAGATCAATAGTAATGCTCTTCAATTGGGCTGTAAATAAATAACATGATGGTAAAACTTGGTCTACCAAATATTTACTTGTTATTACCTTCCTTTAGTGTTTACTGAATACAGCACTGAGCATCATGGATAGCCCAGTTGGAGTAAATGGTACTGGCCAGCTCCTGCTCTGCACCAGCACTATGCAGGATTAGACCTGAGGGTCATGATTGACCATCCCAGGTATCTATGCCATTAAGATGCCACTAAGAGAGTAGTGCTTTCCTCCAAATTAAAGGCCCCTCCTAAAATCCCTCCACCATGTATAGCATCTGCCTTGTGCCATAAAATCTTGCCCAATTGTTTTCGGAAAGACTGAGTTATTACCCACAAAATGTAACAAAGACCTTTTACCCACAGTAAGATGAAATCACTTCTTCCGTGCGTAAAATAGGAAGAAAGAAAAAATAAAAAAGAAAGCAAAAGAAGCGAGTGGGAAGTTTCACTGTAGCAACCAAGTTTTACATAATCTCAATGTGCTTCAAGTGAAAGCTCTAGAAATGTTTAATTTGAGGTACCTTTTCACACGGCTAATTTTAAATGACGTTTCTTTCTGAAAATTACTGATTAGCTACAATAGCCTACAGAAGTGTGTGGGGGGAGCCTCAAAGTGGCAAAGAATTTCAAGACTTTAAATTCATTGATCAGCTTTAATTAATAGTTTCATTTTCTTTGCAAAGGGTTTTGGTTATATGCAAGTTGTTTCTCAAAGATATGATGAACGGAGGGCTGTTGTGTGTTTGGTTTTACAAATAATCCTTTCTGCAAGGTTAAGGCTTCAGTGTTAGATCTAACTGGTAAAGATGGATTTGTTACATATAATCAAAATCTTCATGAATTTTTGTTTACGACTCAAAGAAATACAATGCTCTCCACTTTGCTTACACTGTTTACGCCATTCTTTAGCTCTGTTCAAATGCTTTGTGTAGCGTGTGTTTTGCTTTTCTTTTTTTCTCTTTCTGCCTCTTCCAGTCC
Source organism: Urocolius indicus (assembly GCA_013401255.1). Lineage (NCBI taxonomy): Eukaryota > Metazoa > Chordata > Aves > Coliiformes > Coliidae > Urocolius > Urocolius indicus. Next base: position 18,141 of record WBNH01009870.1, read on the forward strand.
ACTCCTTGTCCCTCCTGAAGTTTGCTACTAAAAGTTAATCTGATGGGCCTCCTCCATTACAGGCAAGTAGGCTCACAAAGTGGTGTTTTCTGATATTAGTCATGCTACTACTTCCAGGCTCACGGTTTTCCTGGAAGGTTATTTCTTTGTGACAGATAACGAAGACTTCATTTGCATTCAGAAACACTATCTGGACCAGATTTCTTTTTCCCTTTGCATTAGTGGAAGATCCTGAGTGATTCCACTGAAGTCATTTGAGCCCGCTCCAAATTTACACTGCTGTCGCTGAGCTCTGCTTCTGCTGCCTCTGTTAGAAACTTGCTTTGATGCCAGAGATAAGCTGAATCCTGAGCATGTTCATTGGCTTAGGGGGGAATAAAGCAGAGGATTTGAACTCTCTTCATACTGCCTTGCAGGCTTGGGAGAGAGTGAAGTCATTCGGAAACTTTCCCTTGAAGTGCTTCCAACAGCAGTATTTCCTTGGCCCAATTCTGGGGGGCAAGTTGATTAAAAGAATGGCAATTAAGGAAAAGGTGAGGAGGGGGTCAGGAGAGGGGCTGTGATGTGAGCTCCATGCTGGATTTGGCTGCAGGATCTGGAAGGAAAGGGGGTGTCTGCTCTCTTTGTCACTCACCGAATGAAAGCCATGGGCAGTGATGTCAGAGTGAGCTCATATGCTCGACAGAAATCCACTATCGCTCCCATCGCTCAGTCTCTGTCTTTCTCCAGCTGAACTTTTTGCCTTTTTTTCTCTTTTTCTCTGAAGAGGTGTTTGGTTTCCAAAGGTTGAGTTGTTTAGAGAAATTGTATATAGTTCTCTGTTTGAAAGGCCGCTTGAGTGATGACTAATCTGCAAACGTGAGGTGGAATTGCTTCATCCGCCTCACCGAGATGTACAGAGAAACCGAGGCACAGAGTAAACAATGTGACTGTAAGGAAAGCAGGGTCTAGGCCTCTGAACGAGGGGAGGATGGATAGAAGATGACATTTGTAGCTGGAATGGGATTAAAGCCCGAGAATTGCTGATTCCAAATTCCAGGTTCCTTCCTCAAAACTGCCATATGCTCCACCAGCTGAAAAAGCTTAATATCGGCGGGCAGTGATAGCGCAGCAATAATGCAGCTCCTCTATGCCAGTGTTTAGATCTATTATCTGATTTATGCTGTGAAAATTAATGCAGCTTCATTTGCCATTCCCCTTCCCCATTTCCCTCTGTACAGACCAAAGCTTCCATTTTTTCCTTCATTTTTAATAAATGTTGCTATTTTGCACACACGTGCTGGTTAAGAAACTGTCATTGAGGTTAGTTATAACAGAGCTGAGCCTGGAACAGTGCATGAAACATTCAGGGGTTTTGGTTTTGATTTTCACCACTTACCCTTTGCGTCGGAGAGTTAATTCATACATAGACGCTACCTAATTTATGTTTGAGAACCAAATGGTTTGAATGCAGTTTCTCCCTATAAGCTCTCCTTGACTCATATCTCAGTATCTTTTATAGAGAGCGTTTCTTTTTGCATTTGACCCTGTTCCTGCCTCTAACTTTTAAATGGCAAAAGCAAATGTGCTTTGAAAAGTGTGTTACACTGTGGTTGTTAAATAAAGCAATAACCTATGCACTTGTAATGCTTTCTCTATGACCTACTTACATACTACTTCACCCTCCTTATAGTATGATTAAAAGCTGCTTTGAATCCACTATTCCCTCAAGGGATTTGAGGCTAGAATTTAACAAACTGCTGAGAAGGCTTAAGTCAGTAAGAGGGCTTCCCTACAGCTTCTTCCAGCTAATTCACATGTAATTAAAAGGAAAATAAATATTTCAAAAGAACATACGTTTTAATGAAGCATTTTTAAGCACTTACACCTTGTGAAAGGAGGCAAATTTATAAAGATCTCACTATTCCACACGCAGATTTTAAGCAAAATTATTTGTGATACTCTCCTCCTCCCTCCTTTGCGTCCTGTGCAAAGCGTGGCTTTACTTTTCAGTCAGCAACAGTGGGACGGTGGTCCTTAAAACCGACAGGCTGGTGAGGTTGAAAAGAAAACTTGATGATGGGAAGAGGGATAGATCCAGCCGCACAGGGCAAAGTGGGGGTGGAGACTTCTTACTTAAAAGAATATCTTCATCCTCACCGAGCTGTCTCTATTTCTTCTGAGCTAAAACATGCCCCTTCTGCAGTGGCAAGATTTTGAAATTGAAAGTTAATCCATCTCTGCTCTGGGATGGATTAACCACCATGGAGGCCTCAGATCAAAACCCAGGTGGCTGCATCCAGCTGGAGAAAGTTCTGCTGGTTTCTCCTTTTATTTCAAGTCGGCACTTATTTTGTTATCTGCTGTATAGTCCTACGCTGCGATGAATGGGTGACATAGAGGAATCACCATTAAATTTGCAAAGAGGAGCCATAGCTTTGCTCTGGGCATTTCCCCATAGATGTTGAGGTGCCATGGTGACGAGTACAGTATGCGAACATATAGAACCGAGCAGATTAATAACACTATAGATATCTGTTCAAGATTGCAGCTGTCCTAGGGGGATTACACTGAGGGCCAAGGGAACCTTTTCTTTCTTTAGACTTGCAAAGTAGGCAAAAATTTTCGCAGCCTGAGGGGTTTTTCTTCCTTTTAACTGTTTAAAACAGGAAAATCTCTTAGCAATAAACCAGACTCTGAAAATTCGCCTGGTCTGTATTTTTATTATCAAATCGGCGTTGGATGGAATCTAAATAAAACTTGGCGTGACTGAGAGCATCTTTGTTTATTGGTCAATTTGATTTTATTTTAGAATACTCCTTGAAAAGTGTAAGCGTAGTAGTTTTTAATTTGCATCTGTTATTATTTTTTTTCAAGTGTCCATTATCCAGAACAAATCAAATGATAAAACCTGGAGAGCGATTCAGAAGGAGAAGCACACACAATGCTGAGAAACATTTTGTCTGTCTAGACTGTTCAGATCATCCAGTAATCTTTGTAAATATGTTAATATTCTTTTGCCTGGAGCTGCTTTGTATTGAAGCAAGTAGGTTTTGGAGATGCAAAGGAAAATTTATACAGATTTTCAGGGGGTGGTAGCGGGNTGGAATTTTGCAGCATGCCTTGATAGTGCTGCTGGCTGTGGCCAACTCCGAGAGCGGTGGGGTTGGGAATGGGTTTTTGGCAGGTTGGAGGCATGAGAAAGGATTTATCGTCATTACTTATTTAAATCCCTATTTTTGATCAGCGAGGACAGAGTTACCAGTAGTCTCTCGTGAGCCAGGAACATCACTTGGAGCGTTTAATGGGTTCCAAGGTCTGAACGGCAGGAATTCGAGTTAGAAAGAGCCTGAACTAAGCGCTAACCTGCCCAAACGTTCCCAGCGCTCCCAGTTTGCCACTGGCGACTTCCTACCGTACTGGGCAGCAAGTGGGTCTCTTGTAAACCACTCGTAGAAATTCAAGTAGAGGGGTTTCCACCAGTTCCGAGCTGCTCGCTCCGAGGGGGGCACAGCATACCCTCCCCGTTATAACGCGGTGGTTGCCCACTGGAAAGGCGAGCGTGGGGCAGCGAGCGGCAGCCGGGGGGGGCGCGGGCGGCTCTCACCGCCCTCAAAGTTTGCCCGGGCGCTACCCGCGGGGGGGAGGGGGGGCGGGGGGGGGGGGCGGGGGCGGGGGGGGGGGGCGGGGGCGGGGGGGGGGGGGGGCGGCACTCGGACCCTTCTCCAGCCCTAGAGAGCCCCGGGCGCCGTGCCGCTGTGTGCCGGTACGGGTGCTAGGCCTGTGCCCGGAGCGGCCGTCCCCGCCGGGGGCGCAGGGGTTAACGGGGAGCCGCAGCGGGGAGATGGCTCCGCCTCCCCGCTCAGCACCTGGCGCTCCACCGACGGTTGCCTCAGCAGTCGATTTCGGAGGGGATTGGCGGAAAAGAAAAAAAAAAAAAAAAAAAAGAAAAAAAAAAAAACCACCAAGAAGGGGGGAAGAGAAATGTGACAACTGCCGGGGCTGGCGGCTGCCGCGGGGAGGCCTCCGCACCTGTGCCTGCCTCTCCGCCGCCCGGCGCAGTTTGGGATCCGCCGAGCCCCGCAGCATCCTTCCTCCCTCCCTCTCTCCCTCCCTCCCCTCCCTCCCTCCCGACCGCCGCGGCGCGCCCGGAGCCCAGCATGACTTCTTCGTTCAAGCTGGATTTCCTTCCGGAGATGATGGTCGACGGCCGCTTGCTGGTCTCTGAAAGGATGTAAGTAGCGGCTGGGGCTGCCGCCGGGTTATCCTCCCAGCTCCGCCTCAACTCTGGGCACCCCCACCCCACCCCCCCCC